>OX244040.2:38202972-38417943 GCA_945859785.2 Tridacna gigas
AAATCAGCTGGATCTTATCAAATTAGTTCAAATGCTCCAAAAGCTCAACCGAGAGCTAAAAACATTTCGGGTGAGACTGTACCCAGAAAGGATTCCACAGAGTCCATCGAGGATGACCCTAATGCAGGTGCGGCAAGCGTATCTGGGTTGACACAAATGTTTGAAGTGCAAAAGAAACCTCTGTTACAGGAGAAAAGGTCAGGAGGTCGAGCAAAAATTCACGGGGAGCCCAAAGCTCCCATGGCTCCTCCAAAGCCTAAACCTGAAGCTAGAAAAATACGCAGTGTTAATGTGTGATATAATTAATTCCAATTATTGATTTGTTTTGTTATTCTTGTATTATACTGTTTGTGTTAAATACCTGTGTTTTCTGCTGTAAAACAAAAATACATCACACTCATTATGTAAGTGACCTGTTATCCCTTTAACAGATGACAAAATGTTGCATTGCAAAGTCTTGCAGACAAATTAAATGTCGCTCAAATCATAAGACTTGTCTGTGAAAGGAAAGAAAATATGACCAGAAAAGGAGAAAATGCTGGTTACCAGCACAATGTTCACTGTTTGGATGTTTAAAACTCTGGACTGTGTGGTACAGGGTTAACGAACAATTCACAAAAAGAAGCAGCAAATTAAAAAAAAAAAAAAAAACAATACCACTTTAACCCTTTACAAAAATTTTGGAAATGTCCATAGTGAGAGCCATAGAAAACAATTTAAATGTAGCTGAAATCATGGAATTAGTCTTTTAATGGGTGGAAAACATTGTGGAAAAAGGAGAAAATGCTGGTTAGCCAGCATTTTCTTCTTTTCCCACAATGTTTTAAAAGCTGTCTTCCTCAGGGTTGTTAAAACTCGGCATTGTATGGTAAGGGGTTAAACTAAGTGGGAATTTATATCTCAAAAAATATTTATTTTACGAATGGCAATATCATGATCATATTGCACAGAATGGGCAAAAGGAAAATTTTTGTGAGATTTAGTAGATTGTCTTTCCAGACGGCGAACCCGATATATTAGGCAATGAAATAATTAACTCTTTGAAAAACAGTAAAATGGTAGACTTGTCCATGTTGAAAGCATTTGCAGACTATAATTTTAATACGCCTCAAATGATGAATTTGGTCTTTGATAGGATAGAAAACATAGTGGTAAAGGAGAAAATGCTGGTTACAAGCATTTTCTTGTTTTCGCACAACGTTTTCAAAAGCTTTCTCTTCCAGGGTCATTAAAACTCGGAATTGTGTGGTAAGAGGTTAAAAATGAAGTATCTTCCCTTTGACTATTGTTGTAGTTGAAATGGTATATGTATTTCATTTTCATTACATTCTCTAATGGTTAATCCTTTACCACATGGAAGAAAATTAAGACACGTCCGTATTAAAGGAATTTGCAGATGCAAATTCAAATGGTTTTGAAATGATAGTATTTGGCCTTGAATAATGGGGAAACATTGTGGGAAAAGGAGAAAATGCCCTTATCAGCTTTTTCTCCCTTTTCCTCAATGTTTTCAAAAGCCTTTTTTCTCAGGGTTGTTAGAACTTGAAGAATTTCTGTGTTATAATAGGATTAACCATTCAGATGTTGGGTTTGTGACCGTTCAATTTCTGTGACGTTTTCCAATATGTCATTGTCCATTTAATGGTAGCCTTTTTGATATCGATGTATTTCATTTGTAACCTATCGTAAGTGCAATATTTTTTATTAGCTACACATATATTTGTGAATTTTAATGTATTAATCAGTTTGATTGAAATTTTATGCATCCTTTGTTGATTAGTTGTATGATTGGGTTACATATATTGTTGACTGATTTTTTGTTATTGGAAGATTAAATGCCTTTTTATAATTATTTATCTTATATCTACAACATTCATTTGGAATTTTAACCAATATCGCATGAAAGCGTTAACCATTACATACTGCTAGTTGTAAATACATGCATAACCCATGCAACACTATGTGTTGTATTAATACAAAAAAGAAGGAATCATAAATGAGCCATGCTCTGGTGAAAGGCAGTTTGATGCATTATACCAAGCAAGTCACCGTATAATTACGGGTCCCTAAAATCTACTTTGACTTAGGACTGATTGAATCATGAGGTAGAATGGTTCTTTGATGTGCAGAAAATTGACCATTAGCAAAAAGTTTCAGCCATGATCAGCCTGCGCAGATTACACAGGCTGACCTGGTTTGATACTTTTTGCTAGTGTATTTAACCTCATTTTCACAGAGCATGGCTTAAGTATTGAATGAAGATATGAATATGGAGACTTGCCCACAAATGGATAAAGAATTGGAACAAATGAATAACTTGTTTGCATTAACCTTATACCACACAATCCTAACTTTCACTTACCTTGGAGAGAAGGGCTTCTGAAAACGTTTTGTGGAAAGGAGAAAATGCTGTGGACCAGCATTTTTTCCTTTTCTCACAATGTTTGCTACCCTCTTTCTAGGACAAATTCATGAATTTTTAGCTATATTTTAATTATTGTGTGCAAATGCTTTAGCTTTGGACTAGTCTAAATTCTTTTTCGTATGGTAAAGAGGTAAGTGCTCTTGGGACTGTTTAGACCAAAATCGGACTACAGAGAACATGACCTCTAATCCTGAGTCTACCCTTATCATTATCCTGCTAAATAACTCTTTACAATACGACAAATATTACTTTGGTCCAAATTGAAAGCATTTGCAGACGACAAATTTAAACTAGCTTAAATGATGATTTCTTTCTGTGATAGAGTAGAAAAAAAAAGTGAGAAAAGGAGAAAATGCTGGTTACCAGCATTTTCTCCATTTCCCACTATGTTTTTGAAAGGCTTCTTCCATAAGATCGTTAAAACTCTGGATTGTATGACAAAGGCTTTAATAAAACTATCAAGCCGATAGTAAAAAGCCAAATAATGTTATTTCAAACTTATTTTTTGGAAAATAAAAATCTCACTTATCGGATAGTGTAGATCCAAGATCAGACTGCACATTCTGTGTAGTCTGCACTTGACCTACACAGTGCGCAAAAGGTCAGTGGGGTGCGCTTAACAGCTAGAGGGCAAATATTCATGATTATTGCCCAAGTTGTCATTGGTTTGCTGTTCATGGGCAAGTATGTTGTATGTTGACAGAAATGCATGTATATGTCATAGAGTTAGAGTAAAGATAAAATAAAATTACTATAGAATTTCACGGTATTGTTATCTATTGTTTCCAAATCCTTTAATTACAATGTTTATTTGATTGCTTTTGGCATAGCTACTCCTTTAAAACTGTTCTACTGTTTGATTTACTCTCCATACTTGCTAAAACTAACCACTCAGATATAATAATCGATTGCACCAATCACGTCACCCGCCATTTTTGTTTGTACATGACAAGTTGTTTCTACATTGTTTATCGTATTTATACATCTATATAGATACAGGTAATTATTAATACCATGTTTGTCACATTATTATGCATTTAAGTATACATTTTTGTAAGATTTATGTACGTATTGAGGGTTTTTGTACTGGTTTTTATTATTGTTTATGTTTATTTACAGAAAACCCTCTACACTTATTAAACTAACGGAGCAAGGTACTGATTCTGTCGTTGTTTTGCCCCCTCTGCAAAGTTAACCAAACTGGCTGGCCGGCGACAGTGGCGCCCAACGTGGGCAACGTGATACAGAAAAACCCTCAATACATACATAAATCTTACAAAATGGATACTTAAATGCATAATAATGTGACAAATATGGTATTAATAATTACCTGTATCTATATAGATGTATAAATACGACAACTTGTCATGTACAAACAAAAATGGCGGGTGACGTGATTAGTGCAATCGATTATTATATCTGAGTGGTTAGTTTTAGTAAGTATGGAGAGTAAATCAAACAGTAGAAGAGTTTTAAAGGAGTAGCTATGCCAAAAGCAATCAAATAAACATTGTAATTAAAGGATTTGGAAACAATAGATAACAATACTGTGAGATTCTATAGTAATTTTATCTTTACTTTAACTCTATGACATATAGTTTAGTTTCCGTCTCTTGTCATTTCTCTATTTTTTTTTCTCTCACAAATTAATGTTTATTTCAAAATACTACGAAAAGTATTTTTCTACGGATATGTAAACCCATTATAAAAAATCTTTTTATCAAAAGGGCAAAAATTTAAACTATTCCCAATTGAAAGAAGCGCTTTTAGACAACAATTTAAATGTGGCTGAAATTATGAGAATTGGGTGTGAAAGAATAGAAAATATTGGAAAAGGAAAGATCAAGGGAAAAAAAGCATTTGCTTATTACAAGCAATAACTCTTTTTCCCTTTCTGTTTTTCATATGGTTCAAGATAAGTAATTCCCTGGCATATGAACAAAACTTTATCCTCTATGTTGTTTGAGCTTGTTTAGGATTGGCCTAAAACTGAGCCAGTATAGTTCATGGGAGAGCATTGTACAAACCTGTTCTTTGTTTGTTTCTCATGATTGAAAGTTTTTTAAGACAGGGATAACCAGCTTGAACCTGAAAGCATCATGGTAAAGGAGAAATAGTTTGTTATGAGCAATTTCTACTTGCGCCATATTGTTTCCAAAGGTCTGCTGCAGGACGTAGAAAGTTGTTTGGAGGAGGTAATAAGTTAAAAGAGTTCATTTTTTTTGCTATATTCACATCAAAAGAAAGTGTGCGCTTTGTTAAACAGTTTCTTTTTATCCTTATAAAAACAAAATATATGCAATTTTGGTATCAAAATGTGCAATGATGTATTGGCTTCTTGGTGGTTTACTTTTAATTGAAATTTGAAAAGTATCATAGCATTCTAGTGTGTGTAGATAGCAAAGCACTGTTGCGACTGCTTTTTTTGTAGAGGCATATTTGTTAAGTGACAACTGATTAGTACCTGTTGTGTGACTTTTACTTTTCAGGTTTATACTATTCGGTCATAAAGCCATTTTTTGATAATAGTCAAATTTCAGTTAAAGGTCAAATATCATGTAGTCAGTACATTACTGTATGTTTTGATACCAAATTTGCCTGTATTTTGCCTTTTATACGTATAAAAAAGTCATCTAATCAAGACCACTCTTTCTTTTTTGTGCGAGTCTATAAATCTGCCATATATCAGTTCTGTGATAGATAATGTATTGTTTAGCCTATATGTATCTGTGTAAAATGCTTATTCTTCCCTTCTACAAAGTAGATAGTTTATACTTCCTTTTTATCTCTCATTTTATGTAGAAGTTGCAGAGAGCTTTTAAAACCAGTGTAACAAAGAGAAACAGGCTAATTCTATAGTTAGTGGCCATAAATAAGTCCAATCTCCATTGACTTACATGTATTTCTAACTCTGCTTTTTAATTGATTGTGGCTTAAAAAATGAAGTTATAGTAATATGACTTACATGAAAATATAGCAAAACAAATATGACATTGAATTATTTATTTTCAGCCTCGGTACATATGAAATTTTATGTGGATTAGTCAATTTCCTGGTGCATATATTAGAGTTGAGCAGTGTGAGAAAATTTGATATCATGCAAGACAGAAGTTTCTACAGCATAATATTCCTTTAATTATATATCAACACCTTTCAACAACAAAATATTGCAAATTACTGACATCTTATTTGAACACGGCATAATACAAATAATGGTTTAGTGGGTAGTAACTTCGTTTTAATGGAGGATGAATATTATAGTGTAACATTTAGACCAATCAAATCACAGATCAATATGTACATAATACACATGTGGGATACATCATCATACATATTTGGAACCATATTTGACATTATATAGATACGGATTTGTTTTCTGTCATATCTTTTATTTATTTCATCTATGTGCAGAGCACATATTTTTTTGCCAAAAAAAAAAATACAGGTTTTATAATAAAATGTCATATGATATAAATGCAGCTGTTTTGGAATTGATCAGTATTTTCAAAAAATGTTTTTACATCGACATCAATGGCAATATTGCCAAAGTCTAGCAGAAAACTAAAAAAAAAAAACACAGCTAGATTTTAAAGAAGTACAACTTTGATGATAGGCCACAAACACTACCAGCATATCAGTGTACATAGCTCCAGTAACATTGCTTTCTGCTTTGTGCCAAAATAATTTTCCTTAAGATTGCATGATCAGAGGCAATGTAATTTTTTTCTTTCAAAATGTGTGCAAGTCAGTTGGAATCCAGAATTTGATGAAATATTTATGGCCACTAACTGTGTTAAGTGATAAGTTGGCAGATGGTTTTGAAAGTGCCCCTTTAACTGTGTACCAGATAAACTTACAGACTTGCCCAAATTGAAAGGGGTTGTAGACAATGAGCTAATGTAGCTCAAATGATGGAATGTACTCAATCCTTTACCAGATGACAAAATTTTAGACTGGTCCAAATTAAAAGCTTTTGTAGATGACATTATAAATTGGGCAAAGAGGATGGGACTATTATCAGAAAGAAAAGAAAAAGTGGGAAAAGAAGAAAATGCTGGTAAAAAACTGGTAACAAGCCTTTCTCCTTTTTCCACAATATTTCTACCCATTCAAAATTAAATCCTAACAGGTGAGCCACATACAAATTGTTGTCTGCCAATTCTTTGGAGTTTGCGCAAAAGCCCAAAATATTTTTTAAAGAGTTAAAGATTTGTTTCCTTTATTGCAGTAGTTTATGTTTTTATTCTGTTTTTATTGCATTGATCAATACAAAATATGAAATATTGCCATTGGCATGTAAGATGTCTAGCATGAGTTCTGGTGAATTTGCCACAAATGCAGGTTAAAATTTCAGTACACAGAACTTGCTGGCTGATATACAATCTACACTGTTCATAACTGTTGTGAGATTCTTCTCGTCTAAGCTGTCTTCACATTGTGATTTTTAACCCAGTCTGTTCCCCCAGAAAATGCAATAATTATGACCTTAACCCTTTACAGATGAGAGCATCATAGACCTGTTCAAATCGAAAGCATTAATTATTGCAGATGACAAATTTAAATCGAGCTCAAAAGAAAACATTGTTGGAAAAGGAGAAATGCTGGTTAACAGCATTTTCTCCTATTCTCATAATGCTTTCAAAAACTTCCTTCTCAGGATTAAACTATTTAATGTTTTGGAGATCTTGTCAAAGCACTTTTCTTTAGAGTTCAGTGATATAAGGTTTATACGATCTTTGATTAGATCTGCTTGTTTTCATTGACATCATCTTTGCATTTGAAAAAAAGAAAACCTTTTTTTTTTGTGGGGGGGGGGCAATAGGCTATTTCTCAATGAAAGTTAATTGCTATACAGACCTCTTATGATTGATGTCTTTGTCACTGCCAATTAAGTGCACAATACATTTATTTAAAAGGCACTGGAAAGTTACAGGATCATCATGGCCCCCTTGTTCCTCTTGTTTCATAAATCTGTTACTTGAGTAAAATCAAATACCTGTACATGCAATGTTTAACAAATGCTCATGGGTTTTATCACTTTTATCTTATGATAACCTTACAATGTTAGTTGCTAATAAGCAAGCTTGGTCCATTAAAGTGCATTCATGGATTTAGTGCTGTTTAGCTTTTTGGAACATTGCAAGCGATAAAAAAGAAAAGACGAATGAAAAATAATTATTGCCTTCAAATTTGGATTTTTAATGTTTTCTGATGGATGGCTTTTTGAGATTTAAAAAAAAAAAAGTTACTATAATTTGTTTAGTAGATGTGTCCAAATTTGAAAAATAAAATGTAAATCGTAGTATTTAGGGTGTTCGTACCACTTTATTATGATTAATAATAGACATTTTAGATCCAAAATTATACTGTACAATTAATAACAGTATGGATTCTGAATCTACACAGTCTGCAAAAACTGAATATATACAGACAAACTCGACTGTTTACCAAACAGTCTGGTGTCTAAACAACTGAATATTGGAAGGTGTTTGAAAACTGTGGGAAAGGGAGAAAATGTCTAGTTACAATGTTTTCTATCCTCTCAGAGACAAAAACCTAAATTTCCAGTCATATTTATTTTGTTGTCGGCAATACTTTCACTTTGGCAAATTTTTCTTTTGTTTGTTTGGTAAAGAGTTTTGGTTAATACCATTTTTAGACATGCACTTCGTTCTTCTATGTACTTATGCTGATGTATGTAAGAAATAAAACATTCGATATCGATCAGTTTCTGTCATCTTTTAGTTGAAACCACGTAAGCCATGCTGTGTGAAAAGGGGGCTTAATGTTTCTGCAAAAAGTATTGACCCATGTCAGCCTGTGCAGTCTTTGCTATCTATGAATTTTTTGCATGTCCAAGGACCATTGTACCTTTTAACTCGGTAGTTAAAACAAAATGTATTTTTATGGATCCATAATTATATGATGACTTGCTTTGTATAATGCATCACGGCAATGCATTAAGCCCCTTTTGCCAGAGCACGGCTCACATATGACAATGTACGCACAGGCACTTGTTTTTGGACATCTTTTTATATATACAGAAGGCTTTAAGGCTGTAAACTATTGTTAATGCATTTGAGCCATGCTCTGGCAAAGGGCGGGGCGGGGGCTTAACGCATCTCCATGATACATTGTACAAAGTAATTCATCACCTAATTATAGATCTAAAAATCCATTTAGTCTTACAATTGGCTAGATATGGAGGTAGAATGATCCTTGGACATGCATAAAATTCACAATGACTATTTGGAAACGGGTTGTAGCACCCTATGCATTCAACAGAAGGAAGAATCCAACATTTCAAAAGATGTAATTAAATCTCAGCCATACGTTTTTGATAACAATGTGGAAAAAGGAAAGAATGTCGGTAACCAGCATTTTCTTCTATTTCCACAATGTTTTTTTCTCCTTCAGAAGCCAAATTCGTGTTTTTTAGTCACGTTTAATTTGTTGTCAGCAAATGCTTTCAATTTAGACCTGACCACTTGAGTAGACCTTGTATGTATTGACATCGTCTTTACATTTGGGAAAAAAATGATGGGGTATTGTTGTTTGGTAATGTTGGTAATGTTTGTTGTTTGGTAATGAATAATCAATAGGGATCTCAAAATTTCAGTTATGGTGGATTTTCCCATGGACTAAAAACGTGATATTATAGTTTTTTTGCTCACCTGAGCACAAGTGCTCAAGGTGGGCTTTTGTGATCGTCCATCGTCCGGGTCGTCAGTATTTACATTGTTGTGCACTCTTAAGGCCACAATTTCAGTCAGATAGTCATGAAACTTGGGCATTTCTCTTGATAAAATCTTGGACTAGTTCGAAATTGATTCACGTTGGGTAAAAAAGTAGGTCACCTGGCTCAATCTTAGAAAAACCTTGTGTGCACTCTAGACGCCACATTTTCAGCCTGATGCTTGGTCAGAATGTTTGTCTTAATAAAATCTCGTACAAGTATGAAATTGGGTCCAGTAGATCACTAGGCTAAATATTAGAAAAAACATGTGTGCACTCGAGAGACCACATTTTTCAGCCAGTTACTTATGAAACTTGGTCAGAATGTGTGTCGTGATGATATCTTTCACATGATTGAAATTGAGTCATGTCACTGAGACGAATCTAAGAAAAACCTTCTGTACACTCTAAAGGCCACAATTTCAGTCTGATACTCATGAATTTTGCTCAGAATAATTGTCTTGATAGTATCTTGGACAAGTTCGAAATTGGGTTACATTAGGTCAAAAAGTAGGTCACTGGGCCAAATCCTAGAAAAAACTTTATGTTCACCGTAGATGCCAAATTTTCAGTATGATACCCATGAAACTTGGTCAGAATGTTTGTCTTAGTGATATTTTGGACAAGTAGGTTACTTAAAGTCATGTGTTTTACATCATTAAAACCAGGATCTCTTCAGCTTTGCCTACAGTCATGTGCTTTACATCATTAAAACCGGGATCTCTTCAGCTTTATCAACTGTAGATGACTTTACTCAGGTGAGCGCTTTAGGGCCAATGGCCCTTTTGTGTAGTGGTATCATTGAATGCCATGCCACTTAAAAAACTTTTAAAGGCTTTGATGAGACTTGAAAACATTATTACAAGCATATTATTTATTAGCTCCACTTGCCAAAGGCCAGCCAGCTTATGTCATGGCCCAGTGCCCGTTGTGCATGCGTGCGTCTGTACGTCTGTGTGTTAACTTTTATTTCAAACATCTGTGAAACTACCGATCCACTTTTGACCGTACGTGACCGGAATAATCTTGCCTTGGTCCTCTTCAGAAATTCTTGAAAGAGTTTCATTCTTGAAAAACTGATTTCCATGGCAGCAGAACTGAAAGCCATTGAAAATCTTTCTAAATCTCCTTGCTCCTAACCATAAGGCCTAGGGCTACCAAATTTTGCATGTAGCTTCATCTTTTGGACCTACCAACAGCGTACAAACTACAGCCCTTGGGTCACATTTGGCCCCGCCCCTGCAGTCACAAGTTTTACATGGGCTTGTATAGTGAAAACTTTAAAAAATATCGTTCTTAACTGTAAGACCTAAGACTACGAAAAAGACGAAAAATAAACAGTAAACTTTGAAAGTTGGTCAATATTGGCCCTGCTCCAGGGGGTCACAAGTTTTACATGGACTTACGTACTTTAAAATCTTCTTGTTCTTAACCTTAAGGCTTAGGGCTAACAAATTTTACATGCCTTTTGCTCGGGTAGACCTCTACCAAGATTGTCCCAATCATAGCCCTTGGATCAAATTTGGTCCCACCACAGGGATTAAAAGCTTTTAGATGGGCTTATACTCTGAAAACTAGAAAAATCTCCTGCTTGCTGATTTTCTGATCTAGGATAATCGAAACTTGCATCTAGCTTCATCTAGTTTGCCTGTAGCAAGATTTAGTACAGTGCTGGGGTAAACCCTGTGAGTAATGAGGTTTACAAAGGCTTTTGTGAGAACTCTAAAAATCTTCCTGAAAAACATGGAGTCAATATGACTATTTAAAGCATACATACATACGAGCCATGCTCTCGGAAAAGTGGGCTAAATGCATCTTCGAAAATTATCGACCCAGGTCACCCTGCGTATTCTGCGCATGCTGACCTAGGCCAATACTTTTCCGTGTTGGTCAATTTCCTGTATGTCCAAGGATCTGAGTGTACCACATGATTCAGTTGTTTGATAGACAAAATGGATTATATCATGGATCATGGGGATGCATTAAGCCCCCTTTTGCCAGGGCATGGCTCCAATACAAGTGAAAGCACTGTAGCAAATGGTGAACAGCAACTTATCGCATGTCCAATGTGTTTTCAAAAGGGGTCTGCCATTACATGATAAAGAAGTTATCAACTACTGGTAACATGTTAAAGCCCAACTAGCGGCCAAAAGTAAACAATTCGGGTGTTAAAATGCATTTAAATTTAAACCTTTTAACCCTTCACCACACAACCCTGGCCCGTTTAAGACCCTGAGGAAGAAGGCTTTTGAAAACATTGTTGGAAAATGGGAAATGCTGGCAACCTGTATTTTCTCCTTTTCCCGCAGTGTTTTCAAAAACTTCCTTTTCAGAATTGAAACATTTAGTGTTTTGGAAATCTTCTTGTCAAAGCACTCTTCTGTAGAGTTCTGTGATTTAAGGCATAAACGATACTTGATTAGATCTGCTCGTTTTCATTGACATCATCTTGCATTTGAAAACAATATTACCTTTTTTGGGGGTGGGGAATAGGCTATTTCTTTTTGAAAGTTAATTGCCACGCAGACCTGTTATGATTGATGTCTTTGTCACTGCCAATTAAATAAACGAGCTTGGTCCTTTACAGTGCATTCATGGATTTAATGCTGTTGTAGCTTTTTGGAACATTGCAAGTGATTAAAAAAATGAAAAGACGAATGAAAAAATAATATTTTCCTTTAAATTTGAATTTTTAATGTTATATGATGTATGGCTTTTTAAGAGAAAAAAAAACCAACCTGTTATTATAATTTGTTAAATAGATGTGTCCAAACAGGAAAAAAAATATATGAATCGTAGCAGTAAGGGTGTTCGTACCACTTTATTATGATTAATAATAGACATTTTAGATCCAAATTATACTGTACAGTTAATAACAGTATGGATCCTGGATCTACACTGTCTGCAAAAACTAAATGCATACAGGCAAACTTAACTGTTTACCAAACAGTCCTGTGTCTGAACAACCAAAATTGGAGTTGTTTGAAAACTGTGGGAAAAGGAGAAAATGTCCGGTTACAATGTTTTCTATCCTCTCAGAGACAAAACCTAAATTTTCAGTCAAATTTATTTTGTTGTCTGCAATACTTTCACTTTGGCAGAATTCATTTTTGTTTTGTTTAGTGAGGAGTTTAGGTTGGTACCATTTTTAGACATGCACTTCGTTTTTCTGTACACTTATGCTGATTTATGAAAGAAATGAAACATTCAATATCCATCAGTTTCTGTCATCTTTTAGTTGAAACCACATAAGCCATGCTCTATGAAAAGGAGGCTTATTGCATCTGCAAAAAGTATTGACCCATGTCAGCCTGTGCAGTCTGTGTATGCTGGCATTGGCTTAACTGTTTTGCTTATCTTTGAATTTTATGCATGTCCAAGGACGATTCTACCTTATAACTCAGTTGGTTGTTAAAACAAAATGTATTTTTATGGATCCTTAATCATATGATGACTTGCTTTGTATAAGGCATCACGGCAATGCATTAAGGCCCCTTTTGCTAGAGCATGGCTCACATATTACATCGTGCACACAGGCATTTTTTTTGGACATTTTTTATATATAGCAGTCTATGTTTGTCATTGAAAACTATATGTTCTAACAACTACAGAAGGCTTTAAGGCTGTAAACTATTGTAACATGCATTTGAGCCATGCTCTGGCAAAGGGGGGGGGGGGGCTTAACGCATCTCCATGATACATTGTACAAAGTAATTCATCACCTAATTATAGATCTAAAAATCCATTTAGTCTTACAATTGGCTAGATACAGAGGTAGAATGATCTTTGGACATGCATAAAATTCACAATGACTATTTGGAAACGGGTTGTAGCACCCTATGCATTCAACAGAAGGAAGAATCCAACATTTCAAAAGATGTAATTAAATGTTTATATATGTTTTTGAAAACAATGTGGAAAAACGAAAGAATGTCGGTAACCAGCATTTTCTTCTATTTCCACAATGTTTTTTTCTCCTTCAAAAGCCAAATTCGTGTTTTTGAGTCACGTTTAATTTGTTGTCAGCAAATGCTTTCAATTTAGACCAGACCAAAACTTTGTTGTTTGGTAATGAATAATCAATAGGGATCTCAAAATTTCAGTTATGGTGGATTTTCCCATGGACTAAAAACGTGATATTATAGTTTTTTTGCTCACCTGAGCACAAGTGCCCAAGATGGGCTTTTGTGATCGTCCATCGTCCGGGTCGTCAGTATTTACATTGTTGTGCACTCTTAAGGCCACAATTTCAGTCAGATAGTCATGAAACTTGGGCATTTCTCTTGATAAAATCTTGGACTAGTTCGAAATTGATTCACGTTGGGTAAAAAGGTAGGTCACCTGGCTCAATCTTAGAAAAGCCTTGTGTGCACTCTAGACGCCACATTTTCAGCCTGATGCTTGGTCAGAATGTTTGTCTTAATAAAACCTCGTACAAGTATGAAATTGGGTCCAGTAGATCACTAGGCTAAATTTTAGAAAAAAACATGTGTGCACTCGAGAGACCACATTTTTCAGCCAGTTACTTATGAAACTTGGTCAGAATGTGTGTCGGGATGATATCTTTCACATGATTGAAATTGAGTCATGTCACTGAGACAAATCTAAGAAAAACCTTCTGTACACTCTAAAGGCCACAATTTCAGTCTGATACTCATGAATTTTGCTCAGAATAATTGTCTTGATATTATCTTGGACAAATTCGAAATTGGGTTACATTAGGTCAAAAAGTAGGTCACTAGGCCAAATCCTAGAAAAACTTTATGTGCACCGTAGAGGCCAAATTTTCAGTATGATACCCATGAAACTTGGTCAGAATGTTTGTCTTAGTGATATTTTGGACAAGTAGGTCACTTAAAGTCATGTGTTTTACATCATTTAAACCAGGATCTCTTCAGCTTACAGTCATGTCTTTTACATAATTAAAACCGGGATGTCTTCAGCTTTATCAACTGTACATGACTTTACTCAGGTGAGCGCTTTAGGACCAATGGCCCTTTTGATCAGTGGTATCAGTGAATGCCATGCCACTTAAAAACTACAAAGGCTTTGATGAGACTGGAAAACATTATTACATTCATAGTGTTCATTAACTCCACTTGCCAAAGGCCAGCCAGCTTATGTCATGGCACTGGTTCCGTTGTGGTGCGTGCGCGTGTCTGTCCATCTGTGCGTTAACTTTTATTTCAAACATCTGTGAAACTACTGATCCAATTTTGACCATACGTGACCGAAATAATCCTGCCTTGGTCCTCTTCAGAATTTCTTGAAAGAGTTTGATTCATGTAAAAAACTGATTTCCATGACAACAGAACTGAAAGATATTGAAAATCTTTCTAAATCTTCTTGTTCCTAACCATAAGGCCTAGGGCTACCAAAATTTGCATGTAGCTTCATCTTATGAAGCTACCAACAGTGTACAAACTATAGCCCTTGGGTCATATTTGACCCCGCAACGGCGAGTTTTACATGGGCTTACGTAGTGAAAACTTTAAAAAATATTATCATTCTTAACCATAAGACCTAAGGCTGCCAAAGTTTGCATGTATTCTAAGACGGAAAAGAAACGGAGTAAACTTTGAAAATTTGTCACTATTGACCCTGCCCCTGGCGTCACTAAGCTGTACATGGGTTTAAATAGTTAACACTTTAAAATCGTCCTGTTGCTATCCATAAGGCGTAGGGCTACCAAATTGGCATGTAGCTTTATCTAGTGGACCCCTACCAAGTTTGTACAAATCATAGCCCAGGGGTCAATATTAACCCTCCCCTAGGGGTCACAGGTTTAACATGGACTTATATAGAATAAACTTCAAATATCTTCTTTATCTAGTGGACCCCTACCAAGTTTGTACCAATCATAGCCCAGGGGTCAATATTAACCCTACCCCAGGGGTCACAGGTTTAACATGGACTTATATAGAATAAACTTCAAATATCTTCTTGTTCATAATCTTAAGGCCTAGGGCTACCAAATTTTACATGCCGCTTCCTTGAGTAGACCTCTACGATAGCCCTGGGGTCAAATTTGGCTCCACCACGGGGATTAAAAGTTTTTTACATAGGCTTATACTCTGAAAACTAAAAGAATCTTCTGGTTCATAACTGTATGATCTAGGTTTATCAAAACTTGCATCTACCTGCAGCAAGATTTAGTGCAGTACTGGGGTAAGCCCTATGAGTAATAAGGTTTACAAAGGCATATATTGTGAGAACTCTAAAAATCTTCCTGAAAAACATGAAGTCAATTTGGCTATTTAATGCATACATACATACATATAAGCAATACTCTCGGAAAAGAGGGCTTAATACATCAGCCAAAAATTATCGAGTCAGGTCAGCCTGCGCAGTCCGCACAGGCTGACCTGGGCGGAAACTTTTGGCTTTTGGTCAATTTTCCACCTGTCAAAGGGCCAGTCTACCAAATGGTTTAGTTGGTAATCAAAAAAGTGGCTATTATGGCTTCATAATTATGTGTTGGCTTGCTTGATATAATGCATCACGGAGATGCACTAAGCCCCCTTTTTACCAGAGCATGGGAAATAACTCCTTTTCACTCCTAACAGACATGCATAGTTTGTTACTATTTATCCCCCTTGATTATCAAAATTCCACTATTACACGATTGGTGTTGGATTTTCAAGTTTTTTGGATAGAAAATGTTCAGTGTTCAGTTAGAGTGATTTATTGTGATGTTAATTGTTATGCTGAGATGAGCTGAATAGTTTATGAAAAAAGGTTTGTATCATGTATTTCTTTCCTAGAACTTTGCCGTTCATTCCACCGAAAAAAATGTTTTCTGCTACTAAAGTTTTAGAAACCGTCTTAACAAGGTACTTCCTTGTTAGAGTTCATTGATCTTCGGTATGAAAATACTTGAGTAGACCTTGTATGTATTGACATCGTCTTTACATTTGGGAAAAAAATGATGGGGTATTAAGTCAGTGACCCAGGCAAATCAGGCTCATCTTTATTTATCCCAATGCAACCTTTTTCATCCTTGCGTTTTCGCATGTGTTATAGGTCTTGTTTAGTTTCGTCCAACCGATAAGAATCAGATTGGATAATTTTTCTTCAATCTTGTAGGGACCAACCAAGTTTTACCAAGGCCAGTTACTCTACATCCGTTAGTCTGTCAGTACTTTCAGTACTGTGATTATAGCTTTTACCTCTCGAGATTTTGTAGGGAAGAGGGAGTTTCTGTGTTGTTTTCTTGGTATAGACCTATAATTTTGAATTAGAATATTAGACTTCTGTAAAATTTCTGAAACATTGTTTCAGATCAGAGAGAACACTTTTAAAACAGACCAACCGAAAATGTCCATCTTATTAGATGGGTTATATAAGTAATAAATGACAATAGTTGTTTCACGTGAGAAATTAGAACTCCTGCTGCACTATTTCTAAGGCAACACATCAGAAAATTATAATAATGATGAGATGCAAAAATTTAGATGTATACTCATTTCGGTCGCTGGATGGATTTTGAGTTCATCAGCAAATATGATGAGGATTACCTATGCAGAGGGAGAAAATGTTGTGGGAAAAGGAAAAAGTAGACCGTGATAAGAGGTAATTGAAGAACTATTGCCGTCTGGACCCAGGCTATCCGTACCTAAAATAATTTACTAGCATATTCATCGAAATCTGATTCGGCATCATGTGAACGAGTACTTCTGGGCCCGTTCACCAACCGTTCTATATTGCATTCTTTGTCGTATTGTAGATTCAGAAGTAATACAATATCTAACTGGCGAAACCATTTGGTTTAGCCTATCAGAACTTTCGTTACTTTAAATTTTAGAAAAATTCTTTCGAATTGGATAAGAATGGGGGTTGAGATTGCTTTGTGGGGACTCTACATAAGGTATAGTTTCTATACATAACTACTGTCCCTCGAGCGAGTATGAGACCCGAATCTGACCCTTATCTGCGCCCTAAACCTGACCTCTATCTCCTCCTCTGAACCAGTACTTCGTACAATTACCATAATAATTTCCCTAGAAGCATCGTGTTGTCTGTGTCCAACCATTCTCTGATTCATCCGTGGTACATGTAAGTTATCCTCAGGAATAGGATGTTTCATAGTATCTGATACATGTACCTCGGTCCAATGTTCATCTCCAGCAAGAACTTTGATTATTTAGAGAAAAAAAAGTTTGTACATATATCCTACCTTTATCCGTTGTTCATCTCTAACCAGTCACAGGAAAGATCATGTAAGCAGATGCCACAAATTGTTGATAGGAAATGTAGTAAAAAAGATATAGAAACATGAAGTCAAAGGTTTTTTCAATATATTTAAATTTCAGCAATAACGACGAATTAAATTTTTTCACGATAACGCCCATTCTGTTGTGTATTGTTCCAACTTGTGTCATTCAGCATTCATTTTCAGTTAATCATTCTCTGTAAAACGCGGGTGTTACTTGCCGGGGGAGTAATTTTATGTAACCGAATATATACGGGCAATTTTCCGGCGAATTACTCGACGGTAAGCTTGCAATATTCCTTTATGAAAAAGCAGCACCTGAATTTCCTTTGAAAAGAAATGAAGACACAGACAAAAAAGTCGATGAGATTTTGACAATAAAGGCAATTACACGGTAACAGAAGATTTTACGAGCGGACAAAAGAAATTAACTACCAGTTTTGAATTCGATTGACACATTTAGACAGATCTGTACCCTTCCGCCCGACAGGTGCTAATTTTACCACATTCTAGTTCTTGAGTAGTCGTATTGCTCCGCGGTGTCATTATAACTACAGCCCTATCACTGAAAAATAAACCATCACTAGGATATTTTCTTTTTTAATCTGTGTGCACTCTTTGGTTCCAAGAAAAGTCGTTAAAAATAGGGATACTAACATTAATGAACAAATCACTGTATTTTGCTTTAGTGTTTTGTCTGGCAAGAAATTCAACTCTTTACAAGACTCGTCCAACTGAAAACTGCCGCTCTAATGATGACATTTGTGCCTGAAAGGATGGAAATTATTGTCGGAAAAGGAGAAAATGCTGGTCACCAGTATCGGGTCAAGCAGAGTGTCAAATGGTACTAAGAATATGTATCAGACAGTTATATCACGCACATAGGTCGTTTATCCTGGGTATCATCAGCATTTTGGCCGCGGCTCTGCAGTGCCTAGCTATTAAGCAACGGTGGACCTCCTAAAACACTCTAATTGTGATGTTCTTTTCGGACGAATCACCAACAACAGATCTTGAACTCCGTTGCTTCAAAGCCCATTACATACACGTCTATGGTGAAACAAAGCATGTTTTGAAATAGCAAAGATAAAACTATAGACGGCTGTTCTGTTGAAAGATGTAAAAGTCTGTTTAATTTCTTGAACCGCATATGACAATCTGGCACTATTTTCGATGACTTGGTCGGGTAAAGAAGTTTATTTGATTTCTGCAGATCTGGTTACCGGTGGGCGTTTTGTTTGAGTGGATAGCTGAGAGGAAAGCCGGGTCAAGTATATCACCCTCCCTGTAGAGTTAATTGTAGTTAAGATGTTAGAAACTATTCAATGAGATCGCTTTCAAATTCTATTTACTTTAACTTTATTATAAAACTGTACAAATCTGCTTTATTTTGTTCACCACTGCCTTCTTTTCATCATGCTAGGAGGAACAGCAGGTTACTTACGAAGGGAACAGAACTAAGGTCACCATTCCAACTATTGCAAGTTCAGTCATATATTAGATACAGAAAGAAATCCAGTTTCCCTTCAGCTAGACTATTCGGTTAAGCCTGTTAGAAATTCTGTTAAGAAAACTCTTGAGAATTAGAATAAGAATAAAATTAATCAAAGGACTGATAGTCCTGAGAGTCGCCTGGATGGTAATGGGTTAGAAGTTTTCACCCTTTTTTGTTCAAATATAGTAAAAGCATTCGAGATACAAAATAACTCAACCGTAAGACAGTATTATATGCAAGCAAGTGACTTCATTTAAAAAATGTTTTTCAAAAGGTACAATCAATATAAAACAAGTCATTTCGTTGAAATGATATCCACCGCCTGAAAAAAAAATGTTTTTTTTTTTTTATCGAAACATAATTATAAGAGGTATTTTGTTTTGCATGTAAATGGCCTTTTTTGTTATTGGTGAAAATATACATTAAGCCTCCCTTTTCCATGATACGGCATTTCATTAAATAAAAACAAATACTGATTGTCTGTGGCTTACGATAAACAATATAAATATGAAATTTCATAAATTCTGTCCCGTAGTTAAAGAGATTGATCCAGAATGGAAATATACATCAAAACCCCCTTTTCCCATGACACCGCATTAAAAACAAAAAACACAATCAAACCGAAAAAAATCAAGCCCCCTTTTTCCATGACAAGGCATTACATTTAAAAAAAGTATATCGGCGGACTATTATGGGGACTACATGTATGAAGTTTCATTAACTTTCGTCAAAGGTTTTAGAATATATCTGTCTGGATGGACGGAAGATCGGACGGACGAACGGACAGACGGACAGACAACATGAAAACCATATCTCCCCCCCCCCCCCCGCCCGAAATTCAGCGGGGCGTAATAACTGTCGAAGTTAAATCAATATTTACAATTCCTCCCTAGCTTAATAACGCCTGTAAAGAATTTGGACAAAGGTTAGGCTTCTAGGTTGATAAAAATGTTTTTTCTGGCGCAGAATCTGGATGGCTTAATTTACATGTGTATCTTAATTCTTACACATATTGCTAAAACAAGCAATCTAAATAATTTTAGTAGAATAGGGCATACATTTTCTCCCCAGATTTAGAGCAAGTTGTTTTTATATGACACAAATTTTCTAAAATTGGACCACATGGTTATACATATATCGTTTAATTTGAATAATTGTCCCATCCAAATACAGGATACTAGATATGAAATTTGGGTATAATTGCTTATACAGTTTCAGAGGCGGTTATCTTGAAATGTTACTACTCATTTCTCAAGTTTCTGTGAAGTTTATAGAAACAGAGCTGAATGACTTGAACAATTTTACAGGAGGACCATTTAGGCAACATTACTATGGAACTCAATTGAACTTTGTCTTCTGGTATTGGATCTAGTGACACACTTTTAGACCACAAATACCCTTTTGCAACTCACCCATATCTAATCTAAGCAGTCTGTCAAAGTTCCGTGAGTATTTGACTGAACATAAATGGATTCTAAAGCACTAGATCTATTACGGTTCCGTCTGATTTGACCTAGTGACAACCTTTTTCTTTTAACCCCCGATGACCTACTTTCAGTTTTGTAATAATTATTATTGAGACAAACAGCCTGGCAATTTCATGATCATTGGACTGATATATAGCCTCAGGAGCACACACAAATATTTGACTCAGTAATCTACTTGTCCTTTGGAAATAATTTGTATTTGTTGCTGTCCGGGTTCAAGTTTTGTCCACAGTGGACTCTAGGAATGTGGCTGCTACAGCTCAAGAAAAACAATATAACCCAATGGCATGATCATCAGCCTTTTAACTTTGTCTCTGTTTTATAACGTCCCAAGAATTAGAACTACTTCCACACCAATTGAAAATTTTAGAGATCTACATGTATATTGCTTTGGCTTAAACTAAATGTTTGCGATTCGCTCTAAATTACGCTTTATAACAACCCTTTACAAGATTACAGAACTTGTTGTTAGAGTGGGTTAACATTGATCTGTTCTATTATATTTGAAATATAGTGGAGTAAAAAGTCAAGTTCTCAGATTGCTGGTTGTTAGAACTGCGTAGTTTCAAGTCGAATTCCCGTGTGAATTCAGATTTTGGCAGTTACGAAAGCACCTTGTGTTCTGACACCCGAACTAATAAATTGTTGTTTCATAAATACTAGATCTAGGTTTATCGCACAAACACAAAAAAACAGCAGACTTTTACAAATTCACCTCTTTAAGAACGAAAAACAATTAATCAAACACAGTATACTTTAAACACTCTCTCTGCATGGATCGGCGAAGCGCTAGGGCAGTATACGCTGAAAATAAGGGCCTCTTCAGCGGCTGATTCATAAATATGTAAATTTATAAAGAATTCCATGGTGCAAATGACGTTATACGTCACGTGATTATAAGATCTATATTTATCGCACAGCTACATTCCAGAAAGCACCTACAAAGCGACGACTTGGTACAGCCTAGAATCGTGCGTATTACATACGCTATGTTCGATCTCTGTGCACCTAGAATATTGGTGTGCAAAGTATTTAAAGTCTAGAATAAAAAGCTCTGAAGAAGCAACCTGTTGCCTAAGAAGGCAACGCGACCATTCCAAGTCGTTATAGATTTGTTTAAAAAAATAGCCTACTGTTGGGAAAAATTTCCATTGAAAGCTTCCATGTCAACTCTGTATCGCCTTTCGCTTTCCGACCATAGGTTGAGTGTTGAATTGTAATAAGACTTGCAACAATTAAGGACAGATTGTAAGATTTAGAGTGTACTTCTAATGGGTAATTATCAAAACATTTTCACTGAGAATTGTCCACAAATAGAAGCGTGCTGTAGTAAAGACGCTTGTCGTCGTAGAGTATTTTTCAGCGTGTCCGCAAACTTGTTTAGGTCACGACGGCTATTTTTAGATACATACATAATGCGATATATTTAGAGATGACGTTTGTGTAAGCTATCGTGTACCCATGTGGACGAAATGATTGTTTCAAAGGTTTGAACCGTTAAATAGCTCAGTCTTTACAGACATATTCATTATCACAAAAGCACAATTGTAAGTTATTTACGACAGAAACTGGGTTGTTTACCGAATAATTAGAAAACTATGTTTCATCTCGTAAACCGGAACTCGGCCAGGAAGCAGTACAAGGCCGGAGGTATGCCTACGTCACCCCATAGATCAGGATGATAACAATGAGAGCCTGGTTGCTACGCAACCAGGCGACTCAAAAATGGACTGTGAACAAAGCCCAAGGGTGCGAGGAAAGTGCAGTCTTTGCTTCTAGCTCTAGATTAGACTGCATAGGCATGAGTAGGACTCTCGGAAGAGGGGATTTAATGCATCTCCGTTATGGAGATGCGTTGTCTTGGTTATGCACTATACCAAGCAAGTCATCACATAAATATGGAACCATAAAATCCATTTTGTCTAACAACCGACTGAATTATGGGGTAGACTGGTCCTTTGGGCATGCAACAAATTTACACATAGCAAAAGGTTTCGACCCATGTCAGCATGCGCGAACTGATACCAAGCAAGTCATTACATAATTATGAGTCCATAAAATCCATTTTGTGCGTGGACTGCGCAAGCTGACCTGGTCGATACTTTTTACAAATGCACTTAGCCCCCTTTTCACAGAGCATGGCTCAAATATTTAAAAAAAAAAAAAAAAAAAAAGAAACAAACAAATAAGATGCAATATACCTATGTTATCCCTTTTTTTGTGCTCTATCAACCATTCTTATGTCGTTGTCCATCACGTTTGTTAAACCACATGTCACACTCTGAAAGTGATACCATATAAAATACTACTTTAAAAGTGGCACATTGATCAAACGCTAGCTTCTTTAACGGATTTAGCGTCATAGGCAAAAACATTGGCTCTTTCGGCAGCATTGAGGAAAATTAATGCGTATTAAAATGCAGCATTAACTCGCCGTATTGGAGTCATTACCAGACAAAATACTAAAGTGATAGTCTAAATTATTTTGTTGGCTCTGTCCACAGTTTTTCCCACAATGCTCATGGCTCTGATCAACCTTACAAAGTCGAGCACTCATCTGCACATGACTCAATGTCTGAAAGAGACGATCTAAAGCAATAAAGAAACAATAAAATGTCCGTCAAAAGAGACAAATGGCTGATAAATCAAGAAGCCTGTCCACAGCGCATGACCGGAAATAATGGCTTTGATCATGCGGAATACTCACTGGCAATCGCTAGCTCTGTAACACATTAGTATTGCCGAACTAATTCGTATTTACTTTAATGTATATACTTTTTAGATGTGTTCAGTGTTAATTAATGAATTTATAGACATAGCTTCAAAATAATACCTGTTAAAAATTATTCCAGGTCATACTTCAATGTTTTTTCTAGCAAGGAGAGGTAATGAAACGCATTGTTGATACAAGATGAAATAGTCGCAGAAATTTTCATGTTAGCACAAAAAAAAAAAAGGACACTGCTTTAACCCTTAGGCTGCTAAGCGCGACTCGCTGACCTTTTGCGAACAGCGTTGATCAAGATCAGACTGCAAAGAACGTGCAGTCTGATCGTTCATCCACACTGTTCGATAAGGAGATATCTTTGCTCCAAAATACCTGTGAAATAGGTAAATTTGGGTTTATACTATCTGTTTTAAAGTTTCATTTCTTTCATTTAGCAGGATAAAGGTTAATATTGTTTTCACCAGATGACAAAATTTCAGACTTGTACAAATTGAAAGCATTCGCAAACGATATATCAAATGTGGCTATAAAGATTCGATTCGCCTTTGAAACGTTATAAAACATTCAAGAAAAAGGAGAAAATGCTGGTTACCAGCATCTTCTCCTTTTCCCTCCATCTTATCAGACGCCTGTCTTTACCTTCAGAGTCGTCTAAACACGAGAGCGTTTGGTTAAAAGTTAAGGAAGACGAAAGTCGAAGTCCGGTAGCTGTTCCATTCGGTATTTATAAGACATCCATGACAAACTACCTTTATTTGGAAATAGTTCGGTCTTTTCTTCAGAATCAAAATATACATTTTGTTCTGTTAGAAATCTAAGAGTAAACCTGGTCCTTCGGTTTTTTGTTATAGCTCATCTATTGGTCGACAGCTACCTGTCCATCATTTTTCATTAAAATTCAATTGCTCTCTCTTTGGGAGCGTCATGATAAAAAGGAATAACTTTTGCCGATATTTACTGTTCTTGTTTTGTTGATATATTTGTATTTCAGTCGTTCATAATATAATTGAAAAAGCAATAGAAATACTGACAAAATTTATACATGTAGTTATTAATAGTTTTTATTTAGATTTTTCAACGTGCAATTTTCAAACAGCCAAATGAATGATACTCAACATGGCATGAATGATGTTTTATTACATAAACAAATGTGGCAAAATTTTGGTAAACGGAGAGTGTGCTCTTTATTATCAATATCTTTTATTGCCACAATGTTTTATAAAAGGGATCCCATGCATTTGGGAAAAGGAGTCTTCAGGTGGCTATAACTTTAACCCTTATCCTGCTAAACGCAGTTATATGAAACTTTCCAGTCGAGTTTAATACCCGAAAAATGTTATTTCAAACTTACTTTTTGAAGAAAAATATCTCCTTATCGGACAGTGTAGATACAAGATCAGACTGCGCGTTCTGTGCAGTCTGATCTTGATCTACACTGTCCGCAAAAGGTCCGTGGGTGGCGATTAGCAGCTTAAGGGTTAATCCATGTTTGGTCTTTCATTTCAAAACCAATAACAAAGAGGTAAGATTTTCTCTTTGATAATCAGTTCCAACTAGAGGCATAGAGATCACACAACTGCTTTACCATTGTAGCACCGAACTAGGAGTTACTTGCTTGTGCGGACAGTGTAGATCAATAGCAGACTGCACAGAACATGCAGTCTGACCTTGGGTCTACACTGTCCGCTTCTTTGCAAGATATTCTGACATAAACAGCTTTGTAACTTCAATACCTGCATCTTACTACTGACAAAGAATGTCCATCTTATTTACTTAGCAGTACAAGTGTTCATTTTTGTTTTGTTGTTGTTGTTGGTGGTGGTGCTGGTGGTGGTGAATATTGTAACATTTCAGCCTTTACCATACAATCCCGACTTTTAACGACCTTGTAAAAGAATCCTTTTGAAAACATTGTGGGAAAAGGAGAAAATGCTGGTAACCAGCATTTTCTCCTTTTCCCACAATGTCTTCTACCATTACAATAACAAATTTCAATTTTTCAGTCCCATTTATTTTGTCGTCTGCAAATGCTTTCAATTTGGACCAATCTAAAATTTTGTCGTTTGGTAAAGAGTTAAAGATATTGTCGTGGTGATGTGTTTTAAGGCCCGTCGACAGCTAATGTCATATTGGTAAGATATGGCCATCAGTAAACATGCTACAACGAAACAGAAAAGTCGCTGACATCGCATAATATCCTAGCCAGTTTGCAAGGTAAAACATAGATATTAGTGTTAAAAATATACCGATTGGATACAGCTCAACTCACCTCAAATAATTTTATTTTGGTATTCGGCAAATCAGATTTTGTCATTGACCACTTACAAATATAACAACATGAAATATAGCTTAAACATGTACACAGTCTAGAAAAATCAGAGAACGTATGATTAATCACAACTTTTTCGAGTATTAATAGTATTAAGCGATATTAAGAAAGCCGTCTCTTAAATCTAGTGCCCTTTTGGTAAATTTTGCAGTATTCAATTGAACTTTTCTTCTTCTAGATGACATTATTCTATTAAATTTAGCAATCGTAACCCAATGGATATATGAGAATTTTGATCTCAATTCGCAATAGATGGGACAAAGACAGAAAAAGTGATATTCTGGCACGTATACACGTATTTTCCAAAATCAGAAATCACCCATTTAGCCATGACGGTTTTTTAATAATTATTATAATTATCTTTACTGTCTGTTTGATGATTTACCAAATTCAGCAACGCGTGAACAGCGTCCCAACTTTACACAAACGAACAGGCCCAGTAAAGACGTCCAACTGTACAAAAGAATCTGTCAAAATTCCACGGAAGATTGGTCCTCAATATAACATCAAACCATCAGAAACGTCGTAAATTAAACCTGTAATTGTTCACTATCTTCTGCCTTTGTGTGATATTATCAAATATTGGACACGGGGAAATTCAAATTAAATTATACTGTATTTTGACATATGCAAAAAGAGAAGGACAGTCTATTCAATAATTATATTTGTTGGTATACGCACGATGTAAAATCTACCGTTAAAAATCCTATTTTGAAACAGAAAGAGGGAGGGACAGAGAGAGAGAACGAGAAGACAGACACACACACAGACACACAGATACAGAGCGAGAGACACACACACAGACACACAGACATATTCCGTTTCCTCTCAAAATATATGAGCTCGAAGGTAGGAATAAACGATTGGTGAAAAACTTAAAAAGGAAGTTCTTTTTTACTTATACGACGAAAATATTTGGAACTTTATCAGAAAGCTTTTGGCGATTTCTTTGAACAGTTTAACATGTAAACAGTACAGAACACTGTATTACCGTACCCGTGCAGACCATCGTCACATAAAAAATCTTTCATTAGAAAAACCGAAAGCAAATGAAGAAACACATCTGCATGATGTTCAGTTGCGGTGCTTATCCAAGGGAAAACAGACATCTCCAAAGTTAAATTGAGCCTTGCTCTGGGAAAAGGGAGGTTAAATACATCTCCGTGATGCATTGTACCAGGCAATTCATCACATAATTATGGATCCATAAAATACATTTAGTCTAACGATTGACTGAATCTGGAGGTAGAGTGGTCTTTGGACATGCAGAAACAGTTTACAAATTTCAAAAACTTTCGACTCATGTCAGCCTGCGCAGTCCGCGCAAGCTGACATAGGTCGATACTTTTTGCAGATGCATTAAACATTCTTTTCACAGAGCATGACTCAATTACTAGTCGAAGCACAGAGCGTGACTCAATTACAAGTCGAAAGGTGACACTTGAGTAACTCTGCGTGGGCTCTTTCAGGGGGTCGACAGTTCTTGTCCATCATAATGTAAGATGACCCATCATTGCTCTAACGTCTCTCTTACCTTCTAAGTGACCAGATATATTCGGGATCACTTGCGGACAGTGTAGATCAGAATCAGAAAGCACTGAACAATATCCGATACGGTGATTTGTTTTCAGGAGAGCAGAAGTTTAAAAATCAGAAAATTTAGATTTTTACTATTGGCTAGAAATTTTTATTTGAACTATACCGTCCACTTTCGAAAGGAAACACAAGCCGATGAAAGATTGAAAAGAGCCTAGCTCTACATGTAGGAAAGGAATATAGAGTGGCAAAAGGAGATGTATATCAATTTATCGAAATATCTGTAATTGCCGAATATCATTTTTTTTTTTACTTCTTTAAAAAAATGTTTACTTGGCCTAGGGGTTTCGGTGTAGGGGAAATTGGTTAATACCCTAATATCAGGTGCCCGAACAAAGGACTGGCCTGCCTTAAGAGGCCTGTCTCCTTTCCTTTAGCTCCTACCCAAACGACAAAATTTTAGATTTGTCCAAACTCAAAGCATTTGCGGAAGACAAAAAAAAAATTGGCTCACATGGTCAAATTTATTTTTGATAGAGTAGAAAACACAGTGGGAAGGGACAAAATGCTGGTTACCGGAAAAGACATAAATTGGAGAGCTTTTTTCCGTTATTTAACTAAATTACTCTTGAAATGTTTATTGTATAGACTAGAACGATTTACTCCATCATTCAACTTATCGCTGTAGGATTCCATGCAAACTTTGAAACAATCAAATTTCTAATAGCACAAATAACAAAACTAAGACACACTTCAGAGAAATAGATAAACAGATGTGCTAGTTGCGGGGGAGGGGGGCTCACTCTCTCCATAGAAATGAAACTGAAGTATGCACTAAACGCTCGGTACTGTATGTGATCCAGCAACCAGCCCCCAGTGATATTCTGACTTGCTTGCAAGCTTACATTTGCTTCTTTATTATTATTTTTTTTTTTTTTTCACTCTTTACAAAAGGACAACACTTTAGCCTTGACCAACTTTGGAGAATTTCCAGAGGACAAATTGAAAGTAGCCTAAAAGATGATTTCTGTATTCAAAATAGTACAAAATGTGGGAAAAGGAGAGAATACTGGTGCAAGACGTTTCTGTAAGCCATTCACATGCATTTTAAACCATGTTTTGCTTTCGAAACTCAGTCAACTTAAAAGGTATTCTAAAAGGCTGTCCGGTCAGTACCATATTTCAGCCTTTACGTCATTGACATCCTTCCACATAATAGAATATCGGATGATTTCTATTTAGTTAATCAAGTTTGAGCTTCTCCTTTTACCAAGTCAAATCACTAGACGACATTTGAATTACTGGCACCATCCAGGGCGCATTCTTCCCCTTTTGATTGGGTGAAAGGAAAATGACGTAAGAGCCTGGGGCGCCTGCGCAACAATTATACTTGTTCGATTAACATAATGTAAAAGGTTATTCAAACAGGGCCCGTCCCCTTAATTAAAAACCGCGGTGTGTGTGATGCTAATTCAAATTTCCTCCAATTACCTTCGCGAACCAGGCATGCAGAAAGGCAGAATACGATCTGTGAGCTAATTATCTTCTTTAATGAGACAACCGAGCCCTTGGACCAATTTCCGCATACACCCCACCTGAAACGTATTCAAACTGCAGAAAATAGGATATGAGATGAACTGAAAGAGGTCAACAGGACAGAAAAAAAATCAAGATTCAAATAAGATGTAGGAGACTATCCTCAAGCACGTCTGCTGAAGATGACTGCGTTGATGTACGAGTACGGTGTACCAACGGCGAAACATTTTTTTTAGCATACAAAAGATAAATGAGCCATGCTCTGTGAAAAGGGGGGACTTGGTGCATCTGCAAAAAGTATAGACCTAGGTCAGCCTGCGCAGTCCGCGCAGGCTGACCTGGGTCGAGGCTGTTTGCTACTGGTCAACTTTCTTCAGCTCAAAGGACCAGTCTACCTCATAATTCAGTCGGTTGTCATACAAAATGGATTTTCTGGATCCATAATGCTGTCGTAACTTGCTCGGTATCATGCATCACGCGGATGCATTAAGCCCGCTTTTGCCAGAACAAGACTCAAATGTAAATAAGTTCTTAATTTCAAATCTTCCAGCACCAAAAATATAGATTTCACATCTTTAAATGGCTTAAAACACAATCACTGAAACTCGGAAAGTTTTTTATCCGATAGGCTCGACTGAACATACGGACGGTATAGATATAAGATCTGGTCTGAAAGTTCTGTGCAATCTGATCTTGATCTATGTCGTCCGCAAAAGTCAATGTTTTCGTTCATGGTCCTGGAGTAGTTGACCTACACCGTACTGATGACAACAAATGAGCATCTGTGGACAGTGCATATGAAGATCTGTAAGAAATGACCATGCCTTTACAATTTGTCCGATCTTGGTTGAGTTTTTTCTTTGCCAAAATGACATTTTAACTGTAGTCTTTCTATATCTGCTTCCTGATAAAATGCTTTTCAAATTATGTAGCACTCTACTGGTTAACATGCAAATATAGAATGAATACAAAAAGTGGCCAATGCTTTCATAGAAAAATGTATTCTTTTTTCACCCAGTTGACCTTTCGAGCGATTTCCATAATGAAGACAGCGATACCCCCAGCAAGGGCTCATCAAACTGGAAAGTTTCAATAGCTCTTGACATAAAACATCCAATTAGTAACAAAAATACTGTCAGTTTTCCTGTCTCCTACCCAAGGCTAGAGGCTGATTTCTGATTCAATAAGTGTACTGGGACAAGTATATATATATACACATGTATTAGTTAGACACTCAAAGTCTGGTGATAACCAAGAATAAATTATCTTGTTTACGTTAATGCTTCAATAATATTATGACATTTTCTGGAAAAAAATGCATTTCAATTTATGATTTCTGTCATGAAGTGGGCGAACGTGCTTGCGTTTTCTACTGTGTTTTGTATGATTTTAGGATATGAGCATTGGCTCTCTAACCCTGTGTACTATATGACAAAATGTTAGTTTTGTCCAAATTGAAAGCATTGACAGAATACCAAATTAAAGGTAGCCCAGATGATAAAAATTGTCTTTGATAGGATAGAAAACATTGTGGGAAAATGAGAAAATGCTCTTTTCCCACAATGTGTTCAAAAGGCCTCTTCCCCATGGTCGTTATATAACGAAATGGGTGGTAAATGGTTAAATAACAGAGATTTTAGTGTGTTTAGGCTTAATTTTAAAATTTTGTCACAAAAAGCTAACGATGCAAACTGCTATAGGGCTGATATCGAGTATGTGGCAGATTGCTATTAATGACTGCATGACATCGTGTCCTCGTGCTCCCTATTTGGTTCTACATGATCGTGGAGAGTTGTTTCATTGTTGGACAAGCACAGCACTATGCCTCTGTATACCGTTTGGTTGGACCTGACAGCTGATTAACTCTTTAGCCCACAATTCCGATTCTTAACGACCCTGAGGAAAACTCCTTTTGAAAACCTTGAGGGAAAAGGGGAAAATGCTGGTAACCAGCATTTTCTCCATTTCCTACAAGGTTTTCTACCCTTCAATGGACAATAACCATCATTCCAGCGGACATTTGCTTTATTGCCTGCCAACTGCTTTCAACTTGGACAGGCCTGGAACTTTATTGGTAAAGAGTTCAGTGCATTTCACTCAGAAATTGTTCGATGGAATTGAGGTAAGGGGCTCGGGCTCGCCAGGCCAGGTGTGTAATAGCCTCTCTTTGTAGAAACTAATGCAACAAGTTGGCTTCTTTGAAAAAGAAGCCAGAAGAGGTCAGCATCAATGCTTTCAAGTAGGTTATTGGCTTTTAACAAACAAGTAAGGCATCATTGCCGCCAAGTAGAAATCTCTGAATTACATGACAGACACGTGACCTTCCCGCGTTTTCCAGTCGCGCGATCTTTTTGGCGGTGTGCTCTTTTTAACGATTTTTTTCCCGCTTAGCTTTATTTGTTTAATGAAAAATTACAACTATTGGATAGATCATCTGCAATCACATCAATATAACAAATCTTTTTTTGAAATCGTAGTATACAAACAAACCACGTCTATTTCCTATTTCAGTTTTTTGATTTCGGTTTATTTATAAAAACCATTACGAAACAGACTGTGTATCAGAACAATTTCGTAAAAAAAACATGGATTTAGACAACAATTTCTGAGGCAGTCTGCCTTTTAAACTCACCACTGTTGGAGTGGTCTGATGACCTCTCCAATAACGGGGTTGGATGTTATCGTCTATTAGAACAAACCAATCACCAACTCCACCTGCAGGTAGTCTCACCAGGGTATCCAAACCGTATCTCCATACCGCTCGGATGTCAGTGTGAAGTGTGACCCGAGTCCATATTCACCAACCATTCTTAATTCCATTCTTAGTCTGATTCTAGATTTCGAAAGTAATACAACTTCTGAATGGCTAAACCATTTGGTTTAGCCAACCAGAGGCTGTCTTACTTTTGAATTTGGAACTTCTTGAGAATCAGGCTAAGAATGTTTTTAAAAACGGTTGGTGAATACGTGCCCTGGTCAAAAGCAATCAGGTGTGTTCACCCATTGCTGCTGATTTTACACAAACCATGATGAAGCTGCCGCCATGGCCGTCATGTTCAGCAATGTTGGCTGCATGGGATCTTTTTCCCTTTGCCTTCACCATTCCATAGCAAGCCATACCCTAGCACGCCTGTAATCTATGCAGTGCCTGGGCTCATCTGTAAAGAGGACAGGTCGCCAGTCTAGTCTTGTCCAATAATTAATCATGGTCCACGGTCCAATCAAAACAGCCAGGAGTAGTCCTGAGAGAGCGGTATGCGTGTACAAGGTCTTCTCGGAAGATCACTTTCGTGCGCGGATAGATTCGATACACAGGCCCAAGATGCACTCTGAATATGGGCGGGAAGCCTGGTTGCTATAGCAAAATGAATTCTAAACCCTGGATGATGAAACAGGGCTTCAATTTCAGAGCCTGTACTTCCTCTCTCGCCACCATGACACCTGACAGATGTGCCAAACATTGTCCTTGCTGTCGTGATATTACCATTGTGCACACCAAGGGTCTCGCCAAGATCAGGAAGGGTATCTCTTGTTCCACCATCCCGCCCCAAGCCACATTTTTGATTCCGATCAATGTCTTGGCTATATTTCATTAACCCATAGGCTGCTAAGCACGACTCACTGACCTTTTGCGGACAGTGCAGATCAAGATCAGAATGCACAGAACATGCAGTCTGGTTTTGGATCTACACTGTCCGATAAGGAGATATTTTTCTCCAAGAAATAAGTTTGAAATAGCATTATTCGGGTTTTTACTATCGGCTTGAAATTTTCATTTATACTTATTTAGCAGGTGAAGTGTAAATAAAACTTCAACCGACTTAAAGGGCCGTAACTCTTGTAACAGTCAACCAATAACGTTGCAAATTGATGGTGAACGCGATCAAATGGAAGGAAGGCTTCTATTAACCCTTCTCACCGCATCGGACGATGTAGATCCAAGATCAGACTGCACGTTCTGTGCAGCATAGGTGTTAAGATATCTAACGCAGAAAACAAGGCAGGAATAGGATATCTTTATTTCAAGTTCAATTAAATAACATGTGTAAACAAGCAATCAACAATCGATTTATGTACATGACAACACACAACACCGATCAACAAAAAGTAAGCAATGATAGAGTAGATGGGAATTTCAGTTTGTGTAGTAGTAGCACTGCCAGCACAATAACCCTTATCCTGCTAGATAAATGAAATGAAACTTTCAAGTCGATAGTAAAAACCAAGATTTTACTTTTTTAAAGGTAATCTTTTGAGAAAGATATCTTCTTATCGGACAGGGTAGATCCAAGATCAGACTGCACGTTCTGTGCAGTCTGATCTTGATCTACATTGTCCGCAAAAGGTCAGTGAGTCGTGCATAGCAGCCTATGGGATAAACCAGCTTCATTCGATGTATAATCCTACATCTATTCCGGACATTTACAGGATGAATGATGACACACATTCGATACGTTTAAAAAATGAGATGATTATGCGTATTGCAGACACGATGTATTTTCGGACAGGATTGACATACCTCGAATATTATCATTTCATATTTATAACTCTTTACCACACAATCCGGAGTTTTTAACGACCATGAAGACGAGGGCTTTGGAAAACTTTGTGGGAGGAAGAAAATGTTGGTAACCACCATTTTCTCCTTTTCCACAATGTTTTCTACTCTATCAAGGACCAAAAAATAACGGCTTGAGCTACATTTAAATTGTAAATCCGTTAATGCTTTCAATTTGGACCAGTCTTAAATTTGTTGTTTGGTAAAGAGTTAAATCAAACATACAAAAAAAGAGAAATTCGTAAAATACAATGTTCTGCACCAGGAAAACTCGGATATCTGTGACATAAAAGTTTCAGACAATCAGTCAGCTAGCATTGGAATCAAGATTTAAAACTGATTGATTGAATGGAGAGTTAAAGGCCCCTGGCCCCTCTCTCTCTCTCTCTCTCTCCCTCTCCCTCTCTCTGTCTTCAGTGTTCAAAACAGCCAGTTCATTTGTGATTGACCTAGAGTTGATAAACTACAGGTAACATAATATTATACAGCTAACGCGCCAATACCCTTATCCCTGAAAACAATCGGGAGAAGACGGGGTTTAAAACAGCCTTGTGAAATACTGATGACACATTCATGTCTGATACATGAATAAAGACTGAAAACATTGCATCAAAAGGAGGCTAAAAACGGGCAATTTCTCCTTTTGCTTCAACGTGTTCAAAGTTTCGCCTTTAACCAGCTAAGCATGATTCATTGCCCTTAACACTTAAACAGCTAAATAAATGAAGCGAAAATTTCCAATCAACAATAAAAAACCAAATATTACGATTTCAAAGTTGATTTCACCAGAAAGAAAACACATAATCGGACAGTGTAGATCAAAGATCAGACTGCACGTTCTGTGCAGTCTGATCTTGATCTACACTGTCCGCAAAAGGCCAGTGAGTCGCGCTTAGCAGCTTAAGGGTTATTTTTCGGATAGTGCGGATTCAGATCAGACTGCACAGAACGTGAAGTCTGATCGTGGATCTTCATTCTGCGATACTGTGAGAAAAAAGGGATTTGAAGCTGATACAAGCTGATTTGTGTTTTTATCATCGGTTGTAAATTTCTTTTTAATTCATTCAGCATTTTAAGTATTAACTCTTTACCAAAAGACAAAACTTGAGACTTGTCAAAACTGAAAGCATTTGCAGACGACAAATTAAAATTGACCAAAAAAAACTAAAATTTGCCTTTAAAAGGGAAGAAAAACATTGTGTGAAAAGGGGTAAATTCTGGTTACCAGTCTTTTCTCCCTTTCCCACAATGTTTTCAAAGGCCCTTTTTCATTACGTTTGTTAAAAGTCGGAACTGTGTGGTAAAGGGTTAACCCTTATCCTGCTATATAACTTAAAGAAAACCTTTAAGCCGATAGTAAAAACTCGAATAATGCCGTTACAAACTTATTTGTTTGGAGAAATATATCTCTTTATCGGAGAATGTAGATCCAAGATAAAACTGCACGTTCTGTGCAGTCTGATCTTGATCTACACTGTCCGAAAAAGGTCAGTTGGTCGCGCTTAGCAGCCTAAAGGTTTAAGACAAGAAACACGTCTGTAAGTGGTGATGAGATACGTACAGGTTTGCTACTAAACTACAGTATGTACAAAATATTGTCAATTCTACAATGTTTCTTTGCAGATTCGCAAACTTACAATTCATCTTATGCATCTTATGCATTTCAGAACAACGTCTAGATACAAACAACATTAGTAACAATCGATTATCAAAAACAATCTATAGTGAATTTGTAACATGTACATACACCTATGACTTCAAGTCATTTTTCTCTTCTCCACATCCTTAGTTTCGAAAATAAACCTTCATAATGAAAGTACAATTTCTTTTTTGATTTTGAACACGCCCCATTTCATTGCACCCTCCCTTTTGTAAGATGATGATGTCCACCAAATATATCGATTAACAAGTGAAAACAGCTGTGACGTCACTTCCTCAATGGGTGTTGTGTTTTCTGTGCTCGTGCCTCGTATTCTTAAGTATGGATAGTATATGGGAGTCCCTGACGTCACTGTCTGCTGAGTGTACTTGCGTGTCCTGGGTCAACTGTGTGTTCACTTGGCCGCGAGAGCTGCAATCTGTGTCTACAATTAGAAACAGTTCAGGCATCAATAACAAGTTTATTCGGAGCATGAAACTAAAAAAATATGAACACCGATAATTATGCCATCGTAATGCTTTCGGGCTGCTATAGTTCACCCTTCAATATGATACTGGCGTTTCACGGATAAATGAACGACGAATTTAAACCTATGCTTTTCATAATCGTCTATTTCAGTTCATGGACATAAGGTACCGAGTCGGCCTACTTTAAAAAGAAAATAAGCCATGTTCTGTGATAACCGGGCTTAAAGCATCTCCGTTATGCATGATACCAACCAAGCAATCACGTTGTTTTAGATCCATAATAGCCACTTTTTTTTTTTTTTTTTTTAAACAACTGACTAAATTAGAATGTAGAATGGTCAGCGAAAAGTTTCGGCCCAGGTCTGCATGCGCAAACGGCGAAGGCTGACCTGGATCAATACTTTTCGCAGATTCATTAAGCCCCCTTTTCACAGAGCGTGGCTCAAACTCTCATAATTATTATTCATTTCTCAATGAAGCATCTTTGATAATATTTATGTATGTTCTATCTTCTGGTACATCGTTGCCTAAGTTGTAATTACTTGCACATTGAATACATGTATCAAAGGAATCAAAATTGTCACTGAGTATACTGTACCATTCAGCCGTCAATTTTTATGTAATGACGAGAAGTGACAATTTCGGAAATAACTGCAGAATTTGTCCCCCTATCACTCACGAATTCTGCCGTGTCCTTGTCTGGGATGATTATGTAATCAACATGACGGTGTGCATGAAGACTTATTGGCCTCATAAAATACATCATAGGCCACTGAAACTCCATTGTTCTATTACGGGATGACGAAATTTTCTTTATGGGAAACCGTTACTATAAATAGCACATCGGCGACTGTCTTCTATATTACATACAATATAGAGGCAGTCGCCATGTGCTATTTATAGTAACGGTGTAAATGAAAATTTAAATATTCCATGATATACGCATAAGCATAAGCAAAAAGTATTTACCCATGTCACTCTGCGCTGTCTGCGTAGGGTGACCTTGGTTGAAACTTTCTGCATTCGGTGAGTTTTCTGCACGTCACAGGACCATTCTACCTCATGATTCCGCCGACTTTAAGACGAATTAGATCCATATTGTACAACAAGTTGCTTAGTATATTGCTTTAAGAGGATGCATTAAATCCCGCAGAAGCACCCTAGATCGTTTTCAGCCCCTAAAGTATTAAGATTATTTATTCATAAAACTGTAGAATAAATGAAACGGCAAAATAAATTAAAACAGGCATTACTAAGCAATGATATCTAATAATTGAGATATTGCTACTTCGTTATTTTCGAGGAAGAAATCTCACCATATCGGACAGTTCAGATCCAAGATCAGACTGCACATTTCGTGCAGTCTTATCTTGATCTATACTGTCTGCAAAAGCGCATCGAGTTGCACATAGCAGCTCAAGGGTAACAGCATCATATGACATTGTATATAAAGGCTTCTTAAATAACAAGTGACGTTGATTAATGGCCGAGGTTGCAACACGTAACGTTGAAAAGATAGTTTCTATAGTAAGAGGAGACTGTAACCGAAATAAAAGCAATATTTCTGCATTCATAAAATAAATACATGTTATTTAACTTCTAACTTTTTTCGACGAATTCGAAAATTCGTATCCGGTTTGGTGGCAAATTTTATTTTTTCACGTCTTTCTTTCTTCAGTTAGGTTTTTAATTTATACGGATGGCTCTTGGGGTCTTACAGACTGCCACTTTTGTAAAGACTTGCAAAAGGAGAAATTGCTCATACCGAGCGATAATCTTCTCTTTTTCAATATTTTCATGTGTATTCTCCCTTTCCTACCATCTTTTTACCCTTTCAAAGACATTTGAGCCATATCTTATCTTTTGTCTACATATGCTTTCAATTAGGACATTTAAGAAAAAAAAACATGATATAACGGAAACATGCCCTATCATTGACAAAATAAAAACTATCTTTTTTTATTTTTAAAAATTTCATTGGATCTACTTTTCTTTCATTATTTTATTTAACAACAAGGATGTCGTGTCCTATGGTTATGGCATCCAACCGGAAATTCCAGCCGCTTTACGTAAAAAAAAAAATGTATAGCCGTCATGAGCTCCATTCATATATAGCATTCCAACCGGAAAATCCGGTCTCATTACCTAAAACAAAATGTATCGTCATTATAAGCTGCATACATATATGGCGTCCAACTGGAAATTCCAGCTGCATTACGTCAAAAAAAAAAAAAGAAATGTAAAGCCGTCATGAAATCGATTCATATATGGTATTTCAACGGAAATTCCGGCCGCATTACCAAGAAGAAAATGTATTGCCGTCATGAGCCCCAATCATATATGGCGTCCAACGGAAATTCCGGCAGCATTACGTCAAAGCAAATGTATCGTGGCCATAAGCTCTATTCATATCTGGCTTCCAACCGGAAATTCCTGCCGCATTACGGCAAAGAAAATGTACGGCTGTCATGAGATCCATTCATATATGGCGTCAAGCCCGAAATTTCGGTCGCAGTGCATCACATAAAATGTATAGCCGTCATGAGCTCTATTCATACGTGGCGTTCAACCGGAAATTCCAGCCGCACGAGCTCCATTCATATAACTATGGTGTTCCAACAGGAAATAGGCTGCCAAGCGCGACGCAGTGCGTTTTTGTGGACATTGTAGATCAAGATCAGACTGTACAGAACGTGCCGTCTGATCTTGATCTACATTGTTCGATACAGTAGAATTTTCCATCGAAACAAAATAAGGTGAAATCGCAATATTTGACCTTTAACTATCGGTTGAATATTTTCATTTTCCTGGCAGTTTTAGGCTTGCTTATGGAGTTGTTCTTTATATAAAGTGGTGAAAGAATGTTTCACCTGAAAAATGGAAAACCGCCTAGACCCGAGATCAGTTCTATGCATTCTGATTTTAATTTTCACTGTCACGAAAAAACAGGGATGACCCCAAATACTCAATGACTGATGTAAAAATAAAATACTGTTCTCACCTGGTGACTCCCAAAATTCCACAGACAAAAGGGTGTGTCCCTCAAAGAAGTCCCTGGCTTGAAAGAAGCCATTACAATCCCACAATCCCACGTGACCTTTCGGTTCATTGTCATGTTGCATATATGTGATCACCCTCATAATTCCTTGTTTGTTGTTGAAGCTTTCTTTTGTTTTGACTGGGTCAAACAAGTGCATCTTTGTAACAGTCGGGTACCCGTACTTATCAGCAAGATAGGGTCCAAATGCAAGAGGGTGGAAGATATATTGTAAACCATTCCTACCAGGAACGCTATCGGTCCCATATTTGGACAGCCTGATGAGGTCACTGCCTAATGAATGCTGACCTCCGATTTTGTTCAATGCATACGACAGTCTTAAGGCACTGGTGTCGTGCAGTAAGAAGCTACTGCTGTCTTTAATTCCGAGCAGACGATTGATTTTGTGGTTTCTGAAAGGTCCGCCATGATGGTAAAAACCCGGGTAGTAACTTTTCAGCTTGGAGAAGGATGGAAATCTTATCTGAAATGTAAAAAAAATGAAAACGTAAGAGTGGAAACGTCGACTTTCTTGCAAAATGGAAAGACATCACAGTCAAAGTTTGTCCTTTTAAAGTTGCTTTTTGCCCTACCATAAGCAGCAATGTATATATTTTGGTTTGGTTTCTATTGGAGTTTAACTCCATTTTAACAGCCCAGGGCATACCATGGCTGTCAGTGACGCACACATGTGTTTCCTGGCTTTCTCATACCAGTACTGACACAACTTTCTTTCCAGAGCCACTGACTACTTTCCTCACGTGTGAGGTGAGAGGCGAAAAGTCAGACGAAAGCAAGTTTGTCCTCAACCGGGTATCGAACTCGCAACCACCAGGTCACGAGTCAGATACGCTAACTACTGAGCTAACCGGCCGGGCGTATATATTTTAGGATAGGTTTAGACCAAGATCAGACTGTATATACAAAGTCTAATCTTGGTTTAAGCTCGAAACACTACACTCTTGGATTTACCATTAATAGTGGTTTAAGACATTATAATCATTTAATATAACAGGCTGGTGTTGATCTACACTGTTTAAATCTAAAAAAGGTCAAGACACACGGAGTAGGGTTTATTCGTATATAATTTTGTTTAAGTTGAGACTTTACATCTAGGATCAATTTCGATGTAATGAGAAGATAAACTTTCTACAAGTGTAGCATTAGTAATCCAGTAAGTGAAAATTTCACCTTTCTCACGCCCTAACAACGACTTGTTTACACTGGAATTCGTCTGATCAGGCACTTAACTCGTCGTTGTAACCAACCTATGACCTGAAATCATGGGCTCTTGCAGACGTTCTTAGGCATCTTGCAGTAAAGCAATTTTGATAATTTATTTATACAGAGCAGTTTTCCCTTATGCCATCAACATACAAACGTATGAAAACTTACCAAGTATGATATTGACTATAAATACATTTGGGTCATGCTTTAGCAAAAGGGGGCTTAATGCACGTCCGTGATGCATGATACCAAGCAAGTCATCACATAATCATGGATCCATAAAATCTATGCTGTCTGTCAACCGACGGAATCATGAGGTGGACTAGTCTTTTGAAATATGGAAAACTGACTAATAGCGAAAGGTTTCGTCCCAGGTCGGCCTGCGCGGACTTTTTGCAGATGCATTAAGCCCCCTTTTCACAGAGCACGACCCATTCGTTTCTGGAAGAAAGGAGTCGGGGCAACAACTGATTTTCTTGAAAGTTCAACTTTACGCTTTGGATTGATTGTGTATGGTGTTTAACGCCGTTTTCAACATTATTTCAGTTATACCGCGGCGGCCAGTGCACATATCCATGCTCTCCTGGAGTTTCTTTCTACAATATCTACGCACAATATTCTTTCCAAGCCAATGTCTGCTTCCCCTCATAACCATCGTCGAAACGATGGCCAGCTGTGAGAGAGGAATGAATCCTGTCGCAATGACTGCCATCAATCCTCGGAAAGAAATTGGCCAAGCCGGGGATCGAACCACCAACCTCCTGTTCTCAAGTCCTGTACGCTACCGACTGAGCTACCTGGGCTCGGCCTTTCTGGAAGAAAGGAGTCAAGGCATCAACCAATTTTCTTGAAAGTACAGCTTCACCCTTTGGATACAATTCTTAAGAATACGGTCACGATTGAAAAAAAAAAAGCACAGCGTCAATGAGATCAGTGGAAAATAAAAGACGAAATAGAAAACCTTTAGTTTATACACAAAAAGTAATTCCGTAAGAAAAGAACTCTGTACATGATCTACCAACGGCCGTTTTCACCTTCCAATCAAAATCTTGTTCGACTTCCCAATTTCTAAACAGCCCGCTCGGCTAGCTCAGTGGTTTGCGTATCTGACTCGTGACCTGGTGGTTGCGAGTTCGATACCCGACTGAGGCAAACTTCCTTTCCGGCGATTTTTCGCCTCTCACCTCTGATGCATGTGAGGAAAGTAGTCAGTGGCTTTGGAAAGAAAGTTTTGTCAGTGCTGGTGTGAGAAAGCCAAGAAACACATGGGTGCGTCACTGACCGCCATATCGCCGGTATCGTATGACCTGAGCTGTTAAAATGGCGTAAAAATTCCAATACAAACAAACCAGTTTCTGAACACGTTGTTTGATTTGTTGAGACAAAGTTCAAGATCACAGATTTTTTTTTTTCAAATCAGCATCTACAGCGCATGATATAAGTAGAAATCGAATATGTGTAGTACACCTTTTCATTTAAATAATACGATATACAATACAAAAGTTTTAATATAGTATTTAGGCCTCCGGCCCATGTACATAGACGTAATGAAATATATACACTTTTCCTCATACTAGTATATCGTACATAAATAACCGGAAAAGACAACTTGACATCAGTATCTTGTGGGGAGGAGGGAGGGTTTAATCAGCATTAAAACTAAAGCTTATTTCAGTACACTTTTAATGCTCTTTTGTGCAATCTAACCTGAATTTACTTCCTCTCGAAAACTGAGATATTTACAAGAAGTAAGAGATCAGAAAACAGTTAATAAAATTAAATATAATGGCAGCTCTGTTATTTCAGATGAGATTAGATTTTTATATACAGATCATGTGACTCTTTCCCAACATTTGATGCTGTAATTAAGATGCAGATTTAATGTATAGATTACAGGCAAACACAAAAAAATTTTGTTGAAATCATGGCTTCACGTTTTTTTTTTTTGTATTCATGGAAAGGAAACTTTAAGTACTTTCTAGTTTTCTAAAAAGAAAAAAAAAAATACGCACTCAAATTAGACATTGTAACACTCCGGATTCTAGATGATAAAAACTTTCTTAAACCTCTACCACACAATCCCCAGTTTTACCGACCCTATGGAAGAAAGCTTTAGAAAACATTGTGAGAACAGGAGAAAATCTCTTTTCCCACGAAAACCTTATCAAGGAGGGAAATCACCAAACAATCCTGTATTTTAACGACCCTGGAAAGCATTGTAGGACAAGCAGGAAATGCCGGTCACTAACATTTTCTCCTTTTCCCATAGTGTTGTCTATCATTTCAAAAACAAGTATCACAATTAGATCCTCGTTTAAGTTGCCCTCCGCAAATGCCCTCACTTTGGAAGAGTCTCAAATTTTGCCGTTGGGTAAAAGCTTTATTATGGCGCCTGTAAATGCTTTCAATTTGGTCCAGTCCAAAATTTTGTCGTTTGGTAAAGAATGAAACCCTAGAACGTGCTAAATAAACGAAGTGAACTGGCTGAGTCATGAAAACAGACCAAATGACTTTAAAGGGAGCTATGCAGCTTATTGGCTGCGAATTAAATTCTTTTGTTAACCCTCAGGCTACTAAGCGCGACTCATTGACCTTTTGCGGACAGTGTAGATCAAAATCAGACTGCACAAAACGTGCAGTCTGATCTTGGATCTACACTGTGCGGTAAAGAGATATTTTTCTCAAAAAAAAAAAAAAAAAAAAGTTTGAAATAGCATTATTCGGATTTTCACTGTCATTTAACTTATTTAGCTGGATAAGGGTTAAGCACTGAAATACATGTATACTAAAAACTTTCTTTTCTCTGCAAAAATGAAGACACCATACGGTGACATTCAGTAATTTTGCAAATTTGCATTCAAATAATAGGTTGATAGCCCTGCAAACGGTAACTAAGTCTACTTTTATGACGTCAAATATGACGTCATCGTATTTACTTGAATACGATCTCACATAATTGGTGCGCGTTGTTGATAACGTGACATTCCCACAATCCAATGCGAAATCCTGGCATGCAATCTATAACTATTTTAAGAGACTACATAGCCCATTAAGGAAATACCACTAATTTTTTTTTAATCTTAGCTTTGTCTTTTTTTATTGGTGAATTGCAAGCTATCGCCTTTCTTCGTTTTATAGAGAATCAATTCTGAAGCTTGGTGAGATCATGAAAATTTCAATATATGTAGGCCTAGTCCCCTTTAATTTGTGATTAGAGCTTCACGGGTAAAAATGGATTTATTTCATAGACTGAAAGTGTAAAAGAAACAGGAAACTTTTAAGGATAGGGGACTTATTAATTTCAAAACCCACAAAGCTCCTTTCAAAATATTGAAGTAAGGAATTTACCATACCCTTTTACATCACAATCCCGGGTTCAAACGACGTTGAGAAGGGAGACTTTTGAAAACATCCTGGGAAAAGGAGAAGACGCTGGGAACCAGCATTTTCTCCTTTTCTAGCAATGTTTTCCACCCTTTTAAAGACAGTTTCCACTATTTCATCCACATTTGATTAGTCGTCTGCAAATGCTTTCAATTTGGACTAGTTAAAAATGATTTTGTTGTTTGTCAAAGATTTTAAATGGGAGACAAAACCCAGGTCAAGCCGAGACCCTAAACGACCCTTGACACCGTCTTTGACACGAGTTCGTCTAAACAGAGATTGGTATCCTACAGCAGATCTGTAGATACATCCGTTCGCGTGATTTAATCTTTCAACCTCTATATATTTTGAAAAACAAAAAACGATAATAAGGAAAGAAATCCAAATATTGCGATTCTAAAGTGATTTTCGCTTGAAAATCCCATCGTATCGGACAATGTAGATCCAAAATCAGACTCGCATAAATCCTTGAAGCTTGGGATAGAAGCCGTAACTACAGTTTTAAAAGTATCTGGCATATGACCTTTGCATCGAACGTACAAACTGTAGGTATCGCGAACCCAATTACTATTAAGCCACCTTGGCGGTAGATGGAATTTTTCAGTCTCGTAGTACACTGCAACATTAACCTTTCGCCATACAAAACCTTTTGTCTGATCAATTATTAAAGCGCCACAAAAGAGAAATATTTAAACGCAAGGAAATGTCGTTATTTGAATTTGCAAAATAAGCCGGGTAAAGGAGCGAATGCCGGTGACATACTCCACACTGTTTTCAATCGCGGTCTACTGATAAGGTAAAGCTTTGTTCTGTGTATGCAAATGCGTCAAGTCTTTACTAAACAATCCAGTGTTTTAACGACCTTTAGGAAAAGGACTTTTTAAAACACTTTGGAAAAAGGAGAAAATCCTTGTAGCCAGCAATTTCTCCTTTTCCCATAATATTTTTACTTTTTCAAAGGTAATTCAAACCATTAGAGCCATATCTGAATCGTCGTCTGCAAATGCTGTCAACATGATAGTAGTCTGATAAAAAGTTAACCTTTTACCATGCTTTAGACTGGTCAATATTCAATGTATTTGCAGATCACAAATTAACAATGGCTAATTTGACAAGATTTGCCATAGAAAGGATAGAAAACATTGTGGGAAAAGGAGAAAATGCTGGTTATCAACACTTTCTCCTTTTCCCAATATGTTTTAAATGCTCTTTTTCCCAAGGTCACGAAAACATCGGATCGTTTTGGTAATGGGTTAACACACAAAAGATACAGCGATGAACGTGTATTTTGTTGATCCAGTGTTCTCTCTCGTTCTTCTTATCACCAACTTTCATCAAATCATTAAAACCTCGACATAAAACATACTGTCAAAAGCATAGAGCCATTATCAAAATAAACAGACAGAAAGAGATAAAAAAAAAAAAACCTTCCCCTTTTGATAAGAAGAGAATACCCGTGTATTATTGTTGTTGGTTTCTAATGCTTGTCTTTCATTTTAATACGGTCAGTTTTTTATCAATGAAAAAAAAAATCAACTGATTTGGCATTAATGATAATAATCATGATGATGATGGTGATGATGATGGTAGATCATTTTTAACTCTTTTACCTAATGATACTTGTTTTTATTTTTGGACTGTCCAAGTTCAAAGCATTTTTTTTTTTTTAATATTTCGGCCAACGGCCTCATCAAAGGGGAAAAAATACGCATTTTCTTCTTGTTAAAGGCCGTTGAACAAAAAATGGAAAAAAAAAAGTGTTTTACTATATGTGATATTTTACAGTACTTCATTTCCCTTCGGAATTATTCCTCAAGTTGAAAGCATTAATAAGCTATACTCTTTGATAAGGGGGCTTAATGCATCTACGAAAAGTATCGACCCAGGTCAGCCTTTTCGCTTCAGGACAACTTTCTGTATGTCAAAGAACAAATCTACCTTATGATACAGTCGGTTGTTAGACATACTGGATATTAACCCTTAAGCTGCTAATCGCGACCCACTGACCTTTTGCGGACAGTGTAGATCAAGATCAGACTGCACAGAACGTGCAGTCTGATCTTTGATCTACACCGTCCGATACGGTATTTTTTTTCCGGTGAAATCAACTTTGAAACCTCAATGTTTGGCCTTCTAGTATTGAGTAGAAATTTGCGTCTCATTTATTCAGCAGCTTAACTGTTAACCCTTTCCCAAACAACAAATTTTGGACTGGTCCAAATTGAAAGAGTTTGCAGACGACAATTTTAAATTTGATGAAAATGGCAGAAAGTTATCAAAAAGGGGTAGAAAACACTGTGGGAAAAGGAGAAATTGCTCGTTACGAGCAATTTCTCCTTTTCCCACAGTGTTTTCAAAAGACTTGTACTGCAGACACGTGAAAACCAGGGCTTGTTTGGGAAAGGGTTAAGGCCCCTTTTGCCAGATCGTGGCTCATTGTATACGAATTATACATGTAGTAAAACAGGCACAAACAATGAGATTTGTCTCGTATTTAAAATCTTTTTTCGAAATGTATGTCATTGTTGCATGTATGTTACTTTACGTACTGCTACGTAGTTATTTTCTATCAATAATTGTTCTGTTCTATTCTATACAGGCTTGTCAAGTTTTCAAATGTCTTGTTTAAGTTGAATTCAGAAAGAAATGAAACGGAAAATCAGATAGATTTCAAAGGTGATACATCAGAGGGGTAATTATCTAATTAGAGAAATTGGATATCATTATGTTGAAGTTCACTTTATATCGATACCTAGTCTAATGTTCTAACGACCCAGATTCCACATTCATTTTTCATCCGTAAAAACTTTAATTGTGGCCAAATCTAGAAATTTTTTGCTTGGTAAACGGTCGAATAATTAAAAAAAAAAAAAGTGACTGGTACTTGCTTAGTACAGTTATATCTCAATATATTTGCCTCCTTTGGGAGAGCATTCACTTGCATAATACATGCTGGTTGCTTAATACAAGTGGCCATTTAAATAGGTTCTACTGGGAAAACACCTTTCACCCTGTACCACACAATCCCGAGTTTTAACGACACTGAGAAAGAAGTCTTTTGAAAACGTTGTGGGAAAAGGGAGAAAATGCTGGTAACCAGCATTTTCCCCTTTTCCCTCAATGTTTTCTACCCTGTAAAGCAAAAATTTCATCATTTGGGCCACATTGAAATTGTCGTCTGCAAATACTTTCAATTTGGACGAGTATACATTTATCGTTTGGTAAACAGTTGAACAAAGCTGTCTATGATGCACTGATTGTCTACTGGTGTGACAACAATCAAAGTGCTAATAAGACTACATTTCCAAGTCAGTCATGAAAACAAATGGCGCCGTAACCTTCATGTCATCAAATTATCGTTGCCTGCGATGACACGTGACATAATTATCATTCATGAATACGTGTACATATTAACGCCTGCTGATTATTTTTATTTCGGCTTGAGGCACGACGAGAAATCGCTTCTTCACGAACTTCTCTTTTTGCAACAACACTTTCACATGCCCGTATAAACTTCAGATTATTCGGATTATCTATATGACCCAAGCTCTAGCACAAAAAAGGGGGGGGGGGGGTTGGCTTAATGCATCTCCGTGATGCACGATGCCAAACAGGCTATGACATGATGATGGATCTGTAAAGTCCATTTTGTCTAACAAACGACTGAATCATGAGGTACGCTGGTCCTTTGACACACAGAGACTTTGACCAGTAGCGAAAAGTTTCGGGCCCAGGTCAGCCCGCGCAGACTGGGCAGGCTGACCTGAGTCGATACTTTCCGCAGATGCATTTAGCCCCCTTTTCACAGAGCAGAGCTCATATTTACATGTCAGTCATGGAGGTTGTCTGCTTGAAATTTTTTTCAAAAGGTAATATGAAAAAATAGACACGTCCATGTTAACCCTTTACCGCAAAATGCCGACTTTTAACGACCATTGCAAAGAAGCCTTTTGAAAACATTGTGGGAAAAGGAGAAAATGCTGGAAACCAGCATTTTCTCCTTTTCCCATAATGTTTTCTGTCCTATCAAAGAATAATTGCACCATTTGAGCCACATTGAAATTGTCGTCTGCAAATGCTTTCAGTTTGGGCAAGGTCACAATTTTGTCGTCTGGTAAAGGGTTGAAAGAACTTGAAGACGACTAATTAAACAGGGCTTGTTTGGTGTCATTTGTGAAAATGTTTACCAGCATTTTCTCTTTTTCCCACATATGTTTTCAAAAGCCTTCTTACTCAACGTCGTTAGATACGGGTTAGAGGAAATGTTCCCATACCTTTCTTCATGCCAGTCAATAATCGATTCTTTTCTTCGATTATTGGCTATTGATATCTTACGTATAGTACAATCAGTGCGTGCGAAAAACTTCGGAAAAAACTCGACATAAACTAAAAGGTCAGAATGGCGCCGGGGACGGGTCTAAAACGAAAACAAAAATGGCACTGATTAATTAAACACATGTATGTGAAAAATAAAGTCCTGTGAAAGTTTAAATGCTGTTGTGTGATTGCCTTATCTCTTTCACTTCTAATAGCTTTTGCGGACGGTGTAGATCAAGATCAGACTGCACAAAACTTGCAGTCTGATGTTCAATTTAAACTGTCCGACACCTGCAGCAAACTATGCCCAAAACATCTCCTAAATTAATGAAAACTGATTTCTAAACCTAGAAAAAAGTCAAATTTCTTTTGTTTGGCAGCAACAGAGTTGATAAATTTTGTTTAAAACATATAAAATCAGATGCTGAGTGCAGGACAAGATCACACTGTACAGAGTACTCCCGAAGTCTCCTAAGAATCACTTGGGGATGTCACATGTAAAACTCCTCGCAGACGACAATTTTACTCTTGTGGCAAAACATTGTGATGAAAGGAGAAATGGCTGTTAACAAACATTTTCGTCTTTTACCACAATGCTATCAGTTCTGTGTTTTCAATTCCATACACATACCAAACTTTATTCAAGTTTTTCATGTGATATTTTCAGAAACGTTACGGATCTGCAAGCTTAACCCTTTGCCAAACAAATCCGTGTTTTAACGACCCTAAAGAGGCAGACTTTTGAAAACATCGTGGGAAATGGAGAAAATGCTGGTAACCAGCATTTTCTCCATTTCCCACAATGTTTTCCACCACTTTAAAGACAGGAGTCATCTATTTAGCCGTACTCAATTTGTCGTCTGCAAATGCTTTCAGTTAAATTTAAAATCTTATATGTTGGTACAAAGTCATTTCAGCAGGGAACGTTAATCCTTATCCTGCAAAATAACTGAAATGGAACTTCAGGCCGACAGTAAAAACCCAAATTCTGCTATTTCAAAGGTATTTTGGGGGAGAAGAAATCCCTTTGTCGGACAGTGTAGATCCAAGATCAGACTGCACATTCTGTGCAGTCTGATCTTGATCCACACTGTCTGAAAAAGGTCCTTGAGTCGCGCTTAAGGCGAGGTTAAAGAACTTGAAATGGTTAAAGGCTCACTAATGTAATGGTCACGCAACTATACTCGTACTACCATAGACAGGGGTGGAACTACATACTACGAGGGTTTCAATAAAAGAGGGAGTGGACACATTCCCCTTCATTAAGGGTCCATACAAGCCCCGACGTGAGTGCCCTCCAAAAATGGTGAGTAGCTATATGTTTACGAGGCATTCAGTTGCTCAGAGTCACTTATCCATATAATTACTGTATTATGTGATTTTTAATGCACCATACACTACTGCAAAAGTCCTTCCCTCTCTCTCTCTCTCTCTCTCTCTCTCTCTCTCATCTCGTTCTTTCTTTCTCCCCCCCACTGTCATTGCAAAGTCATTTTAAACGTGTGGTGTGCATTAAGAAGCATGTCAATAAAGAAATTTGATGAATCTAACTTCGGACGGTAGGCTCTCCTCACCGCGATTTGAACTGACAAAACCTGGATTAGTGTCCTCCCAGGCCCCCGATTTAGCTTCCCGGGCTCGGGGCGAATGGCACTGAGTACGAAAGACACCATACACTAACTAGTTAGTTAGACAAGGATTGCTGCCCTTGACTTAATGTTGGGTATATATCATTTACTCACGCAAACAGTGACAGGTGATTTTAATTATCCGGGCATTGATCTTGAGATGGCAACGATAAACTTATTCTTCTCTATTCGAGGATGATTTTTCACCTGTTCTTTTGCAATGTAATAATTACTGGTTAATTTTTTACTTGTCTGCGTACGTGTGCGTGTTTGCCTTCTTTGCATTCAGTGATCCAGTGTATTCTCTCTCTCTCTCTCTCGTAGACTGCACACCCCAACAAGAAGAGACTTTGAGAGGGCGCTGCGATAGAGAAGACGTATGAGCAATGCTCTCGCAAAAGGAGGCTTTATGCATCTCAGTGATGCATGATACCAACAAGATATCACATAGTAGTTAGGAATCCATAAAATTCATTATGTCCAACAACTGACTGTATCGTAAGGTAGATTGGTCCTTTGACATACAGGAAATTGACCAACTGCGAAAAGTTTCGGCCCAGGTCAGCCTGCGCGGACTGCGCAGGCTGACCTTGGTCGATACTTTTCGCAGATGCATTAAGCCCCCTTTTCACAAAGCATGGCTCATATGATTAACCCAATCATATGGTTAAATTTAAAGGTTAAATTAAAGGTTTAATTTAACCTTTGTTAAATTAAAGCTTATTTAATTACCTTTTTTTCTATTCTCGTTTTTTTTTTTTTCCCCCAAAATGGTCTGAAATTTGATAAATGAAGTGACTTTATTTTTGTCTAAACTCTAACCCGTTAAAAAGGGGTCTGTTAGTAGGATACAGGGTTCATATAGGTTCAGAATTTTAAATCTTTACCAAACGAAAATATTTTAGAGTAGTCAAAAGTGAAAGCATTTGAAAACGACAAAAATAATGCCAGTCAAAAATTTAAATTTGTTTTGGGAAGCATAGAAAACTTTGTGTAAAAAAGGAGAAAATGCTGGTTATCAGCATTTTCTCATTTTCCCATAATGTTTTCAAAAGGCTTTTTTCTCAAGTTCGTTAAAAGTCAGCATCGTGTGGTAAAGGGTTGAATCTTGAAAACAGGCAAAAAAAGGGGGAGAAACATGGAAGCATAGCAACATGATGAAGATACGCTTTGAAAGAATTGTTGCAAACCGCTGTCAGAAAATGCTTCTTTTAAACAATTTCACCTGGGACCAAGGTCTGTATTCACCAACCATTCTTAAGGACGCTCTTAGTCTTATTCTCCTAGATTTTCCAAATTTGAATAAAACACGACCTCTAACTAGCTAAACCAGATGGTTTAGCCAATCAGAAGTTGTGTTGCTTTCAAATTTCGAAAATCTTAAAGAATAAGACTAAGAGCGTCCTCAAGAATGGTTGGTGAATACGTACACAAGACGTTTTCAAAAGTATCTTTTGGATACATGTACTCGTGTAACAAAATGCGTCATCATGACGGAAATCATTGTGGAGCGTAACCAGATATCTCGGTCCTTTAATCTTTTTGTTTTTACGTGTCAATCCATTCATTAAAATCTCTCCTTCATTATTTAATTCTTTACCAAACGACGAAATTTTGGACTCTACCAAATTGAAATCACTTGCATATAACATAATATTTGTGGCTCAAATCGTGATCTCTGTCTTTGATAGGGAAGAAAATATTGTGAGAAAACGAGAGAACAGTGGTTGCCAGCATTTTCTCCGTTTTCATGCAATGCTTTCAAAAGGCTTCTTCCTAAGGGTCGTTAAAACTCAGCATTGTGTAGTAAAGGTCAAGTATATTTCGTGATTACGGTGTATTTTTGTTTGCTTGAATAGCGCTTAATGCCGCTTTCAACAATATTTAAGTTATAGTAAGACGATATCTTATCTCTATATCCTTTTACCACACTTTTCCGAGAAGCGTAACGAGAACTTCAGACAACAGTCTGTAAAACCTATTGACTACTTTTATCGTTATTGAAAACCACAAAACCAACATACGGCAGAGAGAGAAACATCGAGGTACCGTGAATACTTAACTACATGTATTTACCAAACAAGCCAGTTTTTTAACGAGGAAAAAGGGCTTTTGAAACATTTTGAGAAAAGGAGAAAATGCTTGTTACAAGCATTTTCTCCTTTTCCCAAAATGTTTTCAACCAATTTAAAGATTATTTTCGCACCATTTGAGCGACATTAGATTTTTCGTCTACGAATGCATTCAAAATGGATAAATCTAACAATCTTGTTTGGTAAAGCGTTCAAAAGATAGCTGGGGTCGTGTGCTTTAACCACAGCGTTTTACAATTTTAGAAATAGGTCAAAGAATATGTTAAATCTAAACCATGCGGCATTGACAAAACGGAAATAGCATGAGTCACTGAGAGTTACAATCAGATGAATAGTTATTGCAACTCAATTTCGACAGTTTTGTGGCAAAAGGACATATTACTTAGAACAAGCAATTACTTCTTTTGCCACATTGTTTTAAATAGTTCCGTGAAAAAAAAAACTTAACTCTTTATTACACAGTCCCGAGTTTTACCTACCTGAAAGAGAAGGCTTTTGAAAACATTATGGGAAAATAGGAGAAAATGCTGGTCACCAGCATTAATTTTTCTCCTTTTCCTACAGTGCTTTCTGTCAAAGACAAATCTCTTCATATGAGCCTCATTTGATAGGTGGTCTGTAAATGCTTCCAACTTGGATAAGTCTAAAATTTTGTCAATTGGTAAAGAGTAAGACGGTTCTGTGAACACAAAAGGAAAGCCCTCTTCGTTCACATTGCTTCTTTTTGATTAAGAAGGATATTTCTAAAGTCGTCTGCTGCAACTCTGTTTCAGGCGGTAATGACTTTCAATTAACTCTTTACTAGATGATAATATTTTTTTGACTGGTCCAGATTGAAAGCTTTTTAACTCTTTCCCAAACAAGCCCTGGTTTTCACGTGTCTGCAGTACAAGTCTTTTGAAAACACTGTGGGAAAAGGAGAAATTGCTCGTAACGAGCAATTTCTCCTTTTCCCACAGTGTTTTCTACCCTTATTGAGAACTTTCTGTCATTTTCATCAAATTTAGAATTGTCGTCTGCAAACTCTTTCTATTTGGACCAGTCTAAAATTTATCGTTTGGGAAAGGGTTAAGACGGCAAATTAAATAAAAGCCATTCGAACCTGATTTTTTTTTTTTTTTTTTTTTCTTTCAATGGGTATAAAACATTGTGGGAAAAGGAGAAAATGCTGGTTACCAGCATTTTCTCCTTTTCCCACAATGTTTTCAAAAGGCTTCTTACTCGGGGTCGTTAAAGGTCGGAATTGTGTGGCAAAGGGTTTAAATGTGACTAGAATGATGACCTTGATCAGAATGGAAGACCAAAAAAAAAAAGCTCTCTGTCCCCTGTGTTTGTAACTTTACCGAAAAATTACATTTTTTCACTGTGTCACATTTTGGATGTCTCTAAAATAGTATGTACCCTGACTGGATAAATAAATGAAAAAAAAAGAAAAGCAACACTCAAACTGATCGCACTTTATTTAAAAAATAAAGCCTTAATTTCAGTAAAATCCCGTTGGTTACTTTGATAACCCACTGTTACAGTTCAGTAAAGTGGTCCTAATACAATAATTGAGTTAGTTTATGTGTTATTTACTGAACGTAGAAAATGTTTTGTGGTTTTTATCTCTCCCCGGTAAAATACAAAGTGATTAAAGGGTGCATCTTTTATATTTGTTCGTCTATTTCTTGTTAGATCTGAGGAGATATAAAAGTTTATATATTTTCTCCGGGGTACTTCTATTACTGGAAAAACTGACTTCATTTTGTTGTGTGGTCGGTTTTTGAAAGCTCGTAATCGACTAAAAGGGTGTCTAAAATCGAAATTTTATGTATCTACAGAGATTTTACATATTGAGCTGTTGTTTTCAGTTAATACTAAAAATCCTTGAATGTATTATTGAGACACCCTATCCCCTCCCCGTTGAAAAAAAAAAATGTTTTCATGCATTCCATCTTCAACAACAAAATAAAACTTTGAAACGCGTTCCCAAAAGTGCAACGAAAAAATAAACAGGACATGACCTGAGTTACAGGTTTTCTTTTTGAATTTCTGACAAGTAAAAATTTTCTTTTGTCAGAGAGCAGTATTATATTTTATCCTGATACCCTGATACATTCAAGATTTGCATTGTTTTTTTTCCTTTGGTTTCATGTAACATAACCCATTTTCTCTTTACCAAAGGACTAAACTCTTGACTTTTGCAAATTCAAAGCTTTTGTAGACGACATATCAAATCGCAGAAATTGCCTTTGAAAAGATAAGAAACATTGTGGGAGGAGGAGAAAATGCTAGTTACCAGCATGTTCACCTTTTCCCATAGTGTTTTCCAAAGCCGTCTGTCTCGGGTTGTTGAAACTAGTGATTGTGTGGTGAACGATTAGCTCTGTATCAGAAGTTAAAATTGTGCACCTGTACCTATCCAAAAACGTTTGCAGACGACAAAACTGAAGTTTGTTGAACTGGGGGAAATTGTTTTTAAAAGCCTAGGAAACACTCAAGAAGAGAAAATGCTGGTTACCAGCATTTTCTTTTTTCTCACAATGTTTCCAACATCCGTTTTTCTTAAATTCCTTGAAACTCGTAACTATATGGTAAAGCATTAACCTACATGTCTTGTACTGTAGCACAGAACCTGGGTTAACCCTTTCCAAAATGACAATTTTTGGACTAGTCCAAATTGAAAGAGTTTGCAGACGACAATTTTAAATTTGATGAAAATGGCAGAAAGGTCTCAAAAAGGGTAGAAAACACTGTTGGAAAAGGAGAAATTGCTCGTAACGAGCAGTTTCTCCTTTTCCCTCAGTGTTTTCAAAAGACTTGTACTGCAGACACATGAAAACCAGGGCTTGTTTGGGAAAGGGTTAAGAGTGTTTTACGGTATTTGTATCCGAGTCTTGAACAGGCGATCACGTGGTTGTGAGTATGATCCCGTCTCGGTCCTTGTTTTGTACGGTTTTTAACGCCGTTTGTTCAACGTTATTTTATTTCATATCGTGGCGGCAAGTGCATGTTTCCTTCCTTTCCTGGCGTTTCTTTACTAGTACCTCGCACAATACTTTTCCCAAGCCACTGGCTGCTTTTCCACATATGCATCGTCGAAACAAACATCAGCGGCGAGAGAGAAATGAATCCTGCAGCAAAAACTATCATCAATCCTTGGAAAGAAATTCGACGAACTGGGGATTCAAACCAGTGACCGCCTGATTTCAAGCCCACTACGCTTCTAACTGCGCCACGGGGCTAGGCTTTCGGTTCCAGTACAGAACGTGCTATCTGATCTTGGATATGCACTATCTGATATTTTGGGGGAACTCTGAGATTTTCTGGCCAAACTGGCTTTGACAGGTATTCTGTGACTTAACCTATTACCAAACATGCCCGCGTTTTAACGATCTTGGAGGAAAAAGCTGCTGAAAACATTGTGAGAAAAGAAGAAAATGGTGGTAACCAGCATTTTCTCCTCTTGCCACAATGTTTTATCTTTTAGACGACAATTTCCACAATTCGAGCCAATAGTACACAGGATTTTGTCTTTTTCATACAATGTATTCTGTCCTATCAAAAAAATTTCGTCGTCTGGAAAAGCGTTCAATTGTCCATTTAACCCTTATCCTGCCGATGAAGTGAAACGAAACTTTCAAGCTGAAAGTAAAGACCAAAATAATTCTATTTCAAACTAACCTTTTGGTGAAAAAAAAATCTTCTTATCAGACAGTGTAGATCCAAGATCAGACTGCACGTTCTCTGCACTCTGATCTTGATCTATACTGTCCGCAAAAGGTCTGTGAGTAGCGCTTTGCAGCCTAAGGGTTAATGTATGTACTGTCCAAAGTGTTTTAACTAAAAAGTATTGCAATTTTGCAATTTATTACTGAACCACACACATGCAGAGAGAGAGAGAGAGAGAGAGAGAGGTGTACACTAAACATATTTCAAATGTTTAAGCTGTTCAAGTTTCACAATATTTTAAACACAGCATGAAGACAGCTCACGAGTTCATGTGTTCCGTGAATTCAGCACTTCTAGTTTAAGACCTCGCAGTAAAGAGAGAGATGGATGGATGGATGGGACGGAGGGGGGAGAGAGAGGGAAGAGAGAAGGTGAGGGAAGGAAGGAAGAAAGAAAGGAAAACTCACCTGTTCCAGCCTCACGTGGCCAAAGACACATACAAGCACAACGAAACAGGCCAGAGCACGGCTACAGACTTCGGTCGACATTCTCATTGCTATGTTTTTCCTCCGAGATGGTTAGACTCACTGTCACACATTCACTGTTATCTTACCCGGAGAGGAAGTGTTAAATACCAAGTCACAAACAGATCTTTATATCCAAGAGACGTAAGAATGTGCAACCTTCCTTAAAACACACTATCTTCTTTGGTTATGTGACAAGAAGAATGTTTGATTTGATTAAATACTGCTACAAACAATTACAAGTAGAATAACAAGTCCAAAGAATTTCCTTGAGTCATCCAATGTTGTTCACTTTGCCAAGTTTAAATCACGAGCCTCACAAAATTCAGTTAATTATGACATAGGTATTTTTTTGCATCACCAAAGAAAATATACGATTACCGTATTAATTCTAATATCAGGTTTAAATACGCCAGGTAAGTAGAATACATTGATACATAAAATACTCCGCGAACACTGCCTGGAACGAATCGACCGTGGTATGAGATGCTTAAAGTCTGACACTGACTTTCTAAGCTGTCAGATTTCAACAGTCGCGTGGAGGTTTATTAACAAAAAAGGTAAAGCGATTTCTACCTCTGATTAATTTTAGTGTCCTTTCAACTGTTCAAAGAGTATCGGGAGGGAAAAAAAAAACTTATGCATATTCATGTCCACGTGTGTCATTGTCCAATCAACGAAGCGTAAAGTTTGAACTGGGGGCGGGGTCATATGTCAAGCTTCAGGAACGTGTGGATGTCAGTATTTCTTTCTCATTGCAAAAAGTGACTTGCAGGTCTTTGATACTCTTTACCTGGTCTATACAAATTATTAATAACCCCTTTACCGAACAATCCTGTGTTCAAAACGACCCAAGGAAGATGGCTTTTGAAAACATTATGAAAAAAAAAAAAAGCTGGTTACCAACATTTTCTCTTTTCACCCAAATGTTTGTATACATCAGCGAAATTTAGTTTATCGTCGGTAAATGCTTTTAATTTGGAAGAGCCAAAAATTTTGTCGTTATGTAAAGAGTAACACAGTCTAAACGCTGAGAACGAGTGATTCTTAGCCCTTATACAGCCAAATAAAAGAAATGAAACTTTCAAACCGATAGTAAAAACCCATATTTTCCTATTTTAAAGGTATTTTTGTAGGAAAGATATCTCCTGATCAGACAGTGTAGGTCAAAGATCAGACTGCACGTTCTATGCAGTCCGATCTTGATCTATGCTGTCCGCAAAAGGCCAGCGAGTCGCGATTAGCAGCCTAAGGATTAACGTGATTACACAGCGATAAGACATAAGAACTTTGTAAGACACACTGCATATTCGTATCTTTAGCTTGCTTAACCCTTGTCCTGCTAATTTAGTAAAATGAAACTTTCAAATCGACAGTAAAAATCTAAAGAATGCTATTTCAAAGGTAATTTTTTGGGAAAAATATATGTCCTTATCGGACAGTGTAGATCAAAAATCAGACTGCACATTCTGTGTAGTCTGATCTTAATCTACACTGTCCGCAAAAGGTCCCTGAGTCGCGCTCAGCAGCCTAAGGGTTAATGCACAACGGTGAAATCATAAACTGTTTCATCCCCCAAGTATATTAACCTGCCCAAATATATTAACCCAATCGCTGCAAAAACGAGGAATACTTCTATTCTATACGCTTTACTAAACAAGAGGGCGGTATAGATTCATGATGTGACTGCACGTTCCGTGCATTCTGATCAGGAGCTATGCCATCTTCAAAAGCCCTGTTCTCGCCTACGACACTGAAATGGTTAAATTTATATCGGTAGGGGACTAATTGTATCTTACAACAGACCAAAATTAATTTTGTCCGAAATATTTTGAAGAAAGATTGCTTATATCGAGCGATTTTTCCCCCTGTCCACATTTCTTTCAAATGCGTTTGCGTATTAAATCTCAATCCATTTTTTTTACAAAGGTAGTCTAGTCTGTTCCCAGAGCCCTGTGGCCCAGTCGGTAGCCCAAGGAGACTTTGCGCTAAAAGACAGATAAAAACTGTAGATTGGTTGACACGTACAGTCAATTTTAAAACATACCGACACAGTAGCAGAATACAAAGTTGAAATTTCTTTTTTGAGGGGAAGCATAAAACCGGTGTTCTTGAAGTCTTTGTGAAGTTTTAGTGCATTATTATACTGCCAGTGCATTATTATACTGCAAAGAAATTTCTCGCGATTTGATTGGATAATACGCTCCGAATATATATTACTGTACACTAGCAACTCCCAGATTGCAGCGTCGAATCGTCATGAAAACAAACCGTGGAGAGTTAAAGGTCATGCACTGTAACGTTTAAAAAATAATGATAAACAAATGGTCGCTTGAAACAACTAATGGTCGTTTACTTTTGCCAACAAATCGTAAAATGAATAGGTTCTTACCTTGGAGTTGTTTTTAAAAATCCATGTTTGAATACGTCGAACGTCAATCGCAGTGACTTCATGCAACAAACCGCAGGTCTTACGTAGGTTTCAGTGACGTCATCTTTCAGTGACGTCATTTTCAGGGTGTTTCGGACACTCAGAAGGGAAATTCGATTTCGTAGGTGCACTCGATTTTGCAGACCATTTATATAAAACAGGGAAAATTCACTTGAACACACTTTGGAATGGTAAAACTTAGCAGTATAATAAATTCGTTGTTCGGTCAGGAGACAGGGCATTTTGAAACTTGTTAAATGCTGTAGCGAATCATGTTGCCCCTCGCCGAATCGCCACAGCCGCGAACAAGTTTCCAAGTGCCCTGCCACCTGACCGGACAACTAATATTGTACTTCCTGCCATTAATTGACGTGGTTGAACAAGCTGTGAGAGGTGGTGGGGGAGGGGAGGGAAGGCAGAACAAATGAAATTTGGAGAAGAATAGTTGAGAGAGAAATGGGGGTTGAGAATTGGAGCCGAGGACAAATACAAACATTGAAAATGCATTGGCTATATTGACGTACTCTGGTGGAGGTCTGTGCGCAAGACAGCACGAAGCAGTTAAAATTGTACATGTAAGTAACTACAGAATAATAACTCGCCGTTCAGCGAACTCTAGTTCAGCCTGTATTTCCGTGATAAACTTCAATATTGTTTGGGACGAAGTTGAAAATCCAAACAAAGAGTTGGACTCTTCAATACGAGACGCCTTTATTACAATAAAGACGGTACCATATACACAATCGTGTGGATGCCTATTTATCATGCTCACCGAACTTGCATAAACTAAGCCTCATGTGGATGTTTAGCGCGTCTCTGCACTCATTTAGTCATGTGGCAGTGTCCATCGGCAAGGTAGTGCAGAGCCCAATCATATAATTGTTGCGACCAAGGAAGGGTGTGAATAAGTAAGCAAATATATGACCGAAATACAGTTGAAACCGATGTAAATCTTCATTTGAACAAAATCAAATAAAGCAATCATCACAAGGGACGACATTGCGCAACTCCATTTTCAGGAAGTGAACATAGGTCTTTCATTTGTTCTTAGACTCCAGGTTTACTAGCCTGATTATGTGCTATATAGGCCTAATAACGACAGATTCCACCATTTAACTATGTAGACCTAAATAAATGAGCAATGTACTGTGAAAAGCGGGTTTAATGCATTTGCAAAAAGTATCGACCAGGTCAGCCTGCGCAGCCCGCGCATGCTGAACTGAATCAAAACTTTTTGCTATTGGTCGATTCAATTCAAAGGACTAGTTTACCTCATGACTCAGTTAGCTGTTAGACAAAATGGATTTTAAGAATCAATGATTACTAGTATTCGATGACTCACTTGGTGTACTGCATTACAGAGATACATAAAACCCCCTTTTGCCAGAGCATGGCTCAAACAAATGGACATTCTCAGTCAGCAAAGAAGCAAATTCAATGCTGTTTTTTGTCAGAGTATCAGGCAAAGAAGCGGACAGTATAATCCTAAGATCAGAAGCAATCAAAGCCAGAGTCACCGCAACAACTGTTGATACAACGCTCTTCACCCATTCATTTCATCAACACTTGATCTTCTGCTGTCAGAAACTCAGACAGATCGACTCATTTAGTTGTGAGTGAATGGGTCACATATTTACCACACAGGATTATCGGAAGACACTGTCCTTTGTATTAATCCCTTACAAACGTTGATTTTAAACATTAATATATATTACATTTCTGTTTTTTTTCTAACGAAAAAGTCGTCTTCCCTAAACTTCTTGCAAAAGACGAAAATATGTTTGAACAGGTAAGACAATAGCTGTAGCTTAAGAAAAAGAACGCTATTTACAAATTAGTCTTGAAAATAATCGATCGCAAATCACAAACGATACTGCATGCAGCAGACTTCCGGTCACGTGACAAGACATTCAGCCAATGATCAAACATCTGTGTGATAGAGATCAGGAACACATTGGTGTTAGAGTCCTTTCAACTTTAAGATTTATGAATCATTAATAAAATAAAATACAAGATTAATTTCGATAATTTGGGGTGAAAATCTTGATTTATCCTTTTATACCTGTACCTCATTTAATGACCTTTGCATATTTTGACCTTTGCACTTTTTACTCTAAACGATTACACACACATGTATTTTAATAAAAATATAGATGGATTCCGACTTACGGCTTCTTTCTTTACAACTTTTCCATAGCGTGGTGATAGAAAGAATACATTGTATCTCAAGGGGCAGTTACTCCTTTTCTCACATTGTTTTCAAAAGTCGTTTTTCTCAAGGTCGTTGAAACACGGGATTGTACGTTAAAGGATCTAATCGATAATCGACAATGCAATCAAAATCTTCTATAAAATTTAGAGCTTGGGCCCTTTTTACCAACGATTCTTAACTGCATTCTTTGTCTAATTCTAGATGTATGGCATACAGTAACGCAATTTCTAACCTGCTAAACCATTAGCCAATCAAAATCACTCTCTAATTTAGAAAATTCATGAGAATTCGAGAAAGAATGCTTTTGAAAATGCCAGGGTTTGGTGAATACAGACCATGGACCCTGCAGCAGAGCTAGCCCGTTAGTTTCGGCGTAACTACCAAACCTGACTTTGTCGTGTTAATGCACCTCTTGAAACTATTGCACTCATACCTTTGCATATTATTTTGATATTTTCGAAAATAAAAATTGGTACGACTCGCAATTATGGATCTGTATAGAATACAGGAGACGCCTTGCTTGTCGGGAAAAAAAATCGAAAGCAAACAAGAAAAGATACTAGCGATCTGAAATAATTCGTTACCATGTTCAATTACATGTATGTCACCCTTTACCAAACGCTCCGGTGTTTTAACAAACCCGAGACCAGCATTTTCTCATTTTCCCACAACGTTTTCCACCCTTACTGAGAGCATGTTTATCATTTCAGCCATTATGAACTCGTGGTCTACAAAAGCTTCCAAAATGAAACAGTATTTTGTCGTTTGCCGGTAAAGAGTTTAATCTATAACAAATTGCTTGCTTTCACTGGGCTGACCTTCAGTTTGGCTGACCTTTGTTCTAGGTCATCTTTGAAAGAATATCACAGGTTTCAGAAGAGATTTAAAGTGTTTGGGTATAAATTATTAAAATTAATCTGCATCGTCGATAATTTAACCTGAAATTCACAAAAAAGGTTTGAAGTGTTTGGCGGAAGTGTCATATTTCCTCTTGATCATTGTTATAATAACCACTGTACAAAACAGCAGAAAGCTGCAAGGGTATCAGTTCTCGTCTGCTACCGCACATGTTGAGACCCTGTCCTTTATATCCACAGTCACGGTCGTAGTATATTCGGCAAACCTTGGGCGATTTGTTGATCAAATACCTCGGCCCAATACATGGTACACAGAACATTTCGTCGCCGGAAATAGACCGATTTACCGTCCTTAAAATTGTAAGACACCACTTTAAAAAAACAACAGCAAGAGTTTTATCTATTTTTTTGTTCTAAATACAATTTCTGCCGTTGACAACAGTTTGTAAATTCAATTTTAACGTTGGCAGTTTTAACCGACAGATCGATAAATGTGAATAACTTCACTGCGGTTGTTGCTAAAAGATTTTATAGGGCTCCGCCGTGTTCAAGATCATGTGACTGACAGTATTTCGAAATGTAAACCTTCTAGATACGGAGTAGGTTAGATGTAGTTACGGAATCGGCCGAGTTGTGACGAGTAGGTTTTACTTGATTGGTTACCTTCCCTGATGTACAACGAGGATCTGTATAGGGTTGAAGTAGATGCTGTGGTTATTGTTGTAACTTAAAATGCTTACATACGTTGGCACAGATGTAGCCATAACTCTTTACCTGAAAATAAAATTTTGGACTCCTCAGTAACGAAGGCATTTGCTTTCGACAACATATATAGACGCAGGTTTAATGCATCAACACGAATAAAGACATAGTCACAATAGAAAAAGATAAGTCATTACGAACAGTTTTAACTCTTTAACAAACGACCAAAATTCAGACTACATGTATTCCAAATTCAAGGCATGTGCATGCAGACGACAAAATAAATGTGGTTTAAAAACTGAAATTTGTTTTGAGAAGGACAGAAAACATTGTGGGAAAAGGAGAAAATGCTGGTTACCAGCATTTTCTCCTTTTCCCACGATGTTTTCAAAAGCCTTCCTCCTCAGGGTCGTTAAAATCGGGATTGTGTGGTAAAAGGTTAAAGAATGTAACAAGTTAAATCTCGGTCATAATCAAACGCGCAGCCGCAAGGCCTTATGTATGATAATTTCCTTGAATGTTTACCTATCGATTTTGAATTGACTGGATGCGAAAACTTAACAGCCACTTTTTCTCTACAATGATATTTCATCTCTGGTCACAATGTTTTTAAACCCGCGTCATTTCACAGTATGTGCACATCTAACTTTGTAACTCGAAGCAAAGGGGAGAAAAAACGTTGCCATCACTTTGTGAGTACGATACGAGTTTAGATAATTTCTACACAAGCTAACTTTTCAAGTTTTTCTACCATTCTATAAACAGATTTTTCAAAGCAAGTTTACAAGCCACCTTTTATTGATAATTTTGTCGTCTGCAAATGCTTTCAATTTGGTGGGGTCAATAATTTTGTCGTCTGGTAAAAAAGTTAAACCCGCGGTAATTCGCAGCCAGTGTATTTGTAAATTTGAACTCGAAGGCAAAGTTGTGTGTATGGGGGGGTGGGGGGGGGGTTAAATATTTACCACCACTTTGTGAGTACGATGTGATTTTAGATAATTTCTTGATAAACTAAAATTTCAAGTTCTTGTACCATCCTCTAAACAGATTTTTCATGTCCAGTCTCTTTTGATATACGACGTTTGTCCGTGTCATTAGTCCAACTGACCATTACTGACCACCAGTTTTGGACTAAAGTGGACAGAGGACTGACCCTTGTTATTATGGAAAGATTAATCATAGGGTCTGACCCATTGTTATTGAAGGGGATGATAGATTTATAGGGGCAGCCCCTTTCGATTTTAACCCTAAAGCTGCTAAGTGCGACTCGCTGACCTTTTGCGGACAGTGTAGATCCAAGATCAGACTGCACAGAACGTACAGTCTGATCTTTGATCTATGCTGTCCGATAAGGAAATATGATTTTCTTCAAAATTAAGCTGGATATAACAATATTCCGGTTTTTACTATCGGCTTGAAAGTTCTATGACACTTATTTATCAGTATAAGGGTTAAACAATACTTGGATCTTTTCCGTCGTAGACGCGCTTTTTGTAATCATCTGCTGACTACGAAATTTGCAAACTTTGCGCTAATTGAAAAAAAAAAGTATAGAAAATTCACGCAAAGGTGCGTGCAGGATGTTTCAGGGGTTTTTTTTTTTCGCAAAAATACCCACAGCTGAAAGAGAATTCCATATCGATGTATTGTATCTTAAAGCATGAAAAGTAAACACTTTTGTCTCACTGATATTCCACGATAATGCGTTTAATCCTTAAGCTGCTGATCGCGACCCACTGACCTTTTGCGGACAGTGTAGATCAAGATCAGACTGCACAGAACGTGCAGTCTGATCTTTGATCTACACTGTCCGATACGGTATTTTCTTTCCGGTGAAATCAACTTTGAAACCGCAATGGTTGGGCGTTTAGTATTGAGTAGAAATTTGTGTGCCATTTATTCAGCAGCTTAAGTGTTAATCCATGGGCTATCAAGCGAGCCTCAATGCGCCTTTGCGGACGTTGAAGATCAAGTTCAGACTGCACAGAACTTGCTTTTGGATTTACACTTTCTGAAACGGTGATATATATATATATATTTTTTTTTGCGAATAGATTTTTGAAATCAGAATATTTCGCATTTTACATTTGACATCAAATTTTTATTCAATTACTTTGTAGCTTAAGTTTTAAGATGCTCTGGACATTGAAAGTTGCAGTTAAAATTGTCACAGAAAATCCTCAATAAATCGTCCATGTTTTCCTCGGCAATCAGTCACATCAGCGATGTCCCATTTCTGATAAGGGCCTATCTCGACAACCTGCCCTTATCTCCAGGAGTCAAGAGGGGCTGAAATCCCCGATAATATCCCCTCACAATGAAACGGTACTCTGGGATCTATACAGGGGCCGGAGAATAATCTAAAATAATCTTCTTATCTCGCATATATTAATCAAAATCTAATATAAAACCAGAATTGGCGGTAGGGAGTAATTTCCATTTTAATGCGTATTTACAGACTTAAACCGAGTATAATGTGCATGAATGGGTCTCAAAACTGAATAAAAAAGCTGTGTTGATGGACCATTACGCGTATTATACCCTTAGCCATACGACCCCAACTTTTATCGACCCCGAGGAAGAAGGCTTTTGAAAACATTGTGGGAAAAGGAGAAAATGCTGGTAACCAGCATTTTCTCCTTTTCCCACAATGTTTTCTATCCTATCATGGAAAAGTATTTGTCATTTTCGCCGCCTTTCATTTGTCGTCTGCAAATGCTCTCTATTTGGATAAGTCTAGAATGTTTGTCGTTGGGTAAAAAGTTAACCCTCCGCTTTCTACCAGATGATAAAATTATAAACATTTCCAGCCAAAAGTAAAGTCCAAACTAGTGCAACTTCAATGGTCTTTATTCGCCGGGAAATCGTAAAGTATCAGACGATGTAGATCGAAGATCAAACTGCATGTTCTGCAACAAGACCCACAACGTTGTCTGCAGGCGATAAGGTGGTACTCGTGGTGGCAGTTCATGATAATTCAGTCATTCTCTGTGAAAAGGGGGCTTAATGCATATGCAGGCTGACCTGGTTCGAAACTTTTTGCTATTGGTCAATTTTTCTGCATGTCCACGGACCTTTAGATTCGGTCAATCGTTAGACTAAATGGATCCATGGAGCCATAATTAGGTGATGACTTGCTTTGTATAGTAAGTCACGGTGGTGCATTTAACTCCCCTTTGCATGAGCATAACTTTAAAATAAAATGGTAAGTGTTATGCCTGTTTTAAGCTAACATAATGAAGCAATTTGTCTTTTTATCACAATGTTTTCAAAACTGATCGGCTACACGACGCAAAAAAGTCGTTTGAGGGTCGTAATAAACAAAGCTATCCTGCGTTTAAAGAACCCTTATAATGCCGAATCAATTTTACTGACAGCTACCAGAATATAATTATTTCGTTAAAATTGCTAAATCTATGTTGTACAATGTTTTGGATTACATAATGAAAACCAGGTATAGAGTAGTGTGGAATGTTGTTCAAGATCAGATTGCAGGTATGTGCAGGGTGATGTTGATCTACACTCTACAAAAAATGTTTTTACGGTAACGAAGGGCAGGAGAAAGGTTGCAAAAAAAGTACTCGCTAGATAAGGTGCACGACTGTGAGTCAACTATGTCCCAAATCCCTGACAACTTTCACAGAAGGTTGCTAACTAGAATTTTTTTTTTTTCAAGTTCAAGCCTTAACCATGGATCTTTTTTTTTTATGTTTATGTGAAAGATATTCATATCTTAAATTCATACAAATGGCTAACAAAACTTATTATAGAGAGGCCGCCATTCACTATCAGTACCGAAGCCAGCTTTTTAGAGAAAAAAGACTAGGTTCTGTAATAGCAGCTTCATTTATTTATTTTTTTTTAGATTTCCTTATTCATGTAGATTATGCAAAGTGTATTTATTATGTCACTCTTAATGTTTTCTGATATTTCTAGATGTAATTAATGTATTCTGGGCCGTAGGCCTTTGGTATTGAAGTAATTGTTCTCTCTCTCTCTCTCTCTCTCTTTCTCTCTCTCTCTCTCTCTTATTTACAGGAAAAGTTAACCTCTTAAATGCAAAAGGGGATATTAAGAACCAATATAAAAACCCATGTGTTGAGTTAATTCGTGGGTAGGGACCACTTTCAAGAGAGAAAAATGGGTGCTCTTCCAACAAGAAGGTAGAAAATTGACTCTTAATTGAGTGGCATTAAAGGCTTTATAACAACAAGGACTTTGAATAAAAGGAAAGGACACGGCCAGATTATAGTTAATTAAGTGCAGAATGATAGGTTCTCTTTCTTCGCATTCAAAATATTCTAATCTATTATGACGTTTTCCAACAAAAGGAATAAAAAGAGTTTTATTTCTGCTTTCATTACAACAGGCTTTAAAGCATTGCCACCTGCAAATGATTGTTGTAAACCTCTAGTTGACCCATTTTGAAGATACTATGGCAAAAGGGGAAATTGCTCGTTACTAGCAATTTCTCCTTTTGTCATTTTGTTTTCACTTGTATTTATCTATGTATGCTGGTAGTCCGTATTGCACAAGAATACTGTCAAAGTTATCTGTCGCTGATTTATTTTTAAGTATAATGATGTTAAGTGTGTAAGAATTCCAAATGGCTTAATGTTTGCCGAGCTTAAGCTTTTAAATCTTTCAGTTTAAATATATATATATGAGCTGTGCTCTTGCAAAAGGGGTTAACTGGATCCCCTAGGTGATACCAAGCAAGAAAATTAACAAGGAGCAAAACGTTTCGACCTGCGCAGTAGGCGCAGGCTGACCTGGGTCGATACTTTTTGCAGATGAGTTAAACCTCTCTTTCACAAAGCATGGCTAATATACAAGCAGACGATATATATAAACAACAGACTGCACCTGTGCAGTCTGACCTTGATCTATGCCGTCTGTTTGCGTTTTCGGCGCTGGGAGTGCTAACATCACGTGTTTAATGGTACCAATAACTTGTGCTTCTTTTGTGAACAGAATAAATTGAAGACCAGACTGTACAAACCTGCATTTCTTCCTTTTCCAAAATGTTTTCTGTCCCTTCAAAGACTAATTTAATCACTTGAGCGACATTCAATTTGACGCTTCAAATTTGGACTGGTCAAAAATTTTATCATTTGGCAAAGAGTTAACCACTGAGGCGCGGAGGAACTCCAGAAGCACTGTTGATAATGGCTACGGGATATGCAAGGCATGAAGCTGATGAATGCGTCAAATTTAATGGCGTGTTAAATCAGCTTGAAAGCCGTCCTACGAACACCCCAAAATGTGTCAAAATAGCCAATAGACTGACCACGACCATGCGATAAAATAACCAGTGTCGTATTCAATATTCGCTAGAACACTTTACACGATTCTAGTCATCTTTTTATCCCGACACTTTTTACCATATACCAGAGTGAAAACCGCTGGACTTGTCAAAGTTGAAAGTATTTGGTGACGATAAATGTGGCTGATAGGATGGGATTTGCCAAGATTGAAAGAGTTGAAAGCATTGTAGGAAGAAGAGAAAATGTTGGTTTCCAATTTGCGGATGCGGATCTAGATCAAAACAGGCTTCGAGACAATCGGCAATGTTCATGAATTGCTAGAATCAAGCTTTTTCTTTCTAATTCCAGTCCAATTCCTAGCCTTTAACCCATAGACTGCTAAGCGTGACTCACTGACGTTTTGCGGACAGCGTAGATCAAGATCAGACTGCACAGAACGTGCAGTCTGATCTTGGATCTACATTGCCCGATAAGGAGATATCTTTTCCTCCAAAATTATCCTTCGAAATAGGAAAGTTTGGCATTTACTATCGTCTTGAAAGTTTCATATCTCTTATACAGCAGGATGAGGGTATATCCTTAACGCCGTAAAAACAGGGGACTTTGTGAATGGAATAGATCAGAAACAGACTACACAGAACGTGCAGTCTGATCTTGAATCCATGGCAGTTTTTTTTTTTTTTTTTTTCCGTTTACTTCTTTCATGGTTGTATTTTGCTTTATTTCATTTGCAATTTGGCAGGAACCGCTCGGGTAGCTCAGTCCTTAGCGTATCTGACTCGTGACCCTGTGGTTGCGAGCTCGATACCCGGTTGCGGCAAACTTTCTCACCGACGATTTTTCGCCTCTCACCTCTGATGCATGTGTGAAAAGTAGTCAATGACTTTGGAAAGAAAGTTGTGTCAGTATTGGTGTGCGAAAGCCAGAAAACACGTGGGTACGTCATTGACCGCCATGATATGACACGAGCTGTTAAAATGGCGTTAAACTCCAATACAAACCAAACCAACTTGGTAGGATTGTCAATTTAAACAGTCCATTTTTAACCAGTACAAGGAAATGTATCAGTTTTAACAAATGCCAGGGTATCACTTTCGGTGTTTCCGAAGTTTCATACCTAGAGGTGAGAAGTGAACTTTTTTTGGCCCCAACTTCGTACCCGTAGGTGTGAAACTGAAACTAGTCTATAATTAAATGCAAGCAATTCTTAATCTTTTCCCTTTTAGACGCAATGGGACGCTTTTTTCACGCCCATCAGAAGGGCAAGGTCAAAGAAACTCAAGTGACTACATTGTCATTTCTGTGTTATAATTGCTTTCCTGTGCCCATTCTTCGTTCCATTCTTAGTCTGTTCTAGATTTAGACAGTAACGCAACTTCTGATTGGCTAAACCAACTGGTTTCAATTTCAGAACATTCTTGAGAATAAGAAAAAAATTGTCCTTTAGAATGGTTGGTTAATACAGACCATGTCTTCGTATGAATTCATCAACAATTCTTTATAATGTCGATCTTAATTTGAAGACTAGCCAAATGATAGGCTGAGACTTTCCGTTGCAGAAAATCAAATACATGTATCTTGCCTCGGAATATAGAATTAGGAATGAGCTTCCAGTGTTTTCTGGTATTTTCCAATGTTATCTTCCCTTACAAAACGAATCTCATCATTTTAGATTCGTACATTTATTTTGCCGCTTGCAATGCTTTCAAATTGGCCAAGTTTATGATTTTGCCGTATGGTAGAGAGAGAGGGAGAGAGGTAGAGAGAGAGAGACAGAGAGACAGACAGAGAGATAGACAGAGAGTTAGTTTAGCTATCAATAGTGTCGGATCAAGTATTCTTCCATATTGATCTAAAAGCTGTTTTCTGTTTAGAGCAGACGGCATCAAATCAAGCACATATTGTTATTCTAATGACGGCTTTAGGTATTTCCGTCTTATTTAACCAGTAGTTAAATATTTCAATGGCGATGTATGGTATTTCAAGGAGGGAGGACCTCTTGAAATTGAGTTGAATGGATTTTTTGTCAATATGTTGAATTTAGTTCAATGGCCGACTGGAGTGTTCCCCTTTTTTGTAACTCTGAGTTTATTTACATTTTGGGGACACAAAACGCGACTGGTCCTTGCGGAGTAAAAATAAAATGGGTATGATAACGTCTCCATAAGGATTGAGAAAATCTATCCGCGCAAAGTGTAGGCATTGAGTGACGCGCGTGAGCGTCCGTATGTGTGTACTTCCATTTTTAATGTGTATGATGATATTCTGTATTCCACTATACCTCTTACAACCCACTGTCTTCGTCTTGCAGCACACCGCGTTTGAAAACATTACTTGCATGACGTTAGATTTCTCTCAAAGGAAACCGAACCAAATGTTTTTACACATGTGTAGATTTTACGTCTTAATTCATGATGATTGTCCCTACATTTACATTTACAAAAAAAAAAACGTATTTTAAAACATATTTTTTCTTTAATTCGTTTTACGTTTTCAAACGACACTAGTATTCGCGTAGACACGGAGCCTTTCAGCACAATGATTGATTACGGCAAATGGACTGCGCGAAAGTACATGTAGTTCAAATCTGTACAAACAACAGCAACAGCAGCAGAAAAGACAACATTGCCTTTGCAAATCTTCACCACTGCTACCACAGCTTAACATCAAATTTACAAAAATCCTTCTCGTATTCTGCTTATACATGAGAATAAAGGGTTGAAATATAGCCCCAATAGAAACACGAGGTTTCACGTCATTGAGGCCCCTAAAAAACAAACATTGACATCTGTTATTTGGTCTTCACTAATGAACTCCTTTTTCTGACATAATCTCTTACTCTTTACAAAACGACAAAAATTAGACCCCGTCTAATTTGAATGAATTGGCAGGAAACAAATCAAATGTGGCTGCAATTCTGAGATTTATTTCTTGACAACTTAGAAAACGTAGATGGAAATGGAGGTAATGCTAGTTACTAGCATTTTCTTATTTTCCAACAACGTTTTTCAAAGGGATCTTTTTTAAGGGTCATGAAAAATTGGGAATTTTGAGGTAAAAGGTAACTCTTTCAAAACACAGTGAACAAAATGATAATTTTTCAACGGATACAAATACATTTCTGCTGCAAGATGAAGAGACAGTTCAGGCATAATCTAGAACGAATTGTGCAGTCTGATTTTGACCTACATTGTTTACACTTAAGCTGCTGAATAAATGAAACGCAAATTTCTACTCAATACTAAAAGCCCAAACATTGCGATTTCAAAGCTGATTTTACCGGAAAGAAAATACTGTATCGGACAGTGTAGATCAAAGATCAGACTGCACGTTCTGTGCAGTCTGATCTTGATCTACACTGTCCGCAAAAGGTCAGTGAGTCGCGATTAGCAGCCCAAGGGTTAACATAAGCATCTTGTGTCGTCCATGGACAGAAAAAAGTTAAGATAGTTTCCAGTTTGTGCTGTCTTCGTTTTTTAGGAAGACTAGATCTTTCTCACGAAAAGTCCGAAACTGTCAACTCCAGATCAGACTGCACGTTCTAAGCAGCATGATATTGATCTACACTGTCCATAAAAATACACTGTTTCGATATTCTTACGCTGGGGTTGACTTTGTTTGAAGATAGCAGGGGATATTATGGTCCATTTTGGCAGCGAAAACTGTTGCATTGTAAAATGACCTTTACTGAATTTTATCTCCTATGTCAACATTACGTTCGCAAGCCCTAATCTGGTACTTGACCCGAGGAGGGGCCGATTGGTCCTGTGTCGCTGAAAGCTCCTTTTTGGGAGGGAAAGGTGATGCATTTAGCCCCGCTTTTCACAGAGCATGGCTCAATTATATTTGTCGGTGAAAGAGTGAAAAGAAATAATGCGGCTTTCGGAACAAACACCACGCGCGAGGAATGAGCTGATAATCTGACTTGTCAACATCCTGATCTGATCAACAAACATGGTACAACGATGAGGACATTATGCTTGTGCCTTCTAGATCATGTATTGTATTGTATTTTGACTGAATATTTTGCAAATGAACTTCGAAACATTGTGAGAAATGGAGAAATTCTAATTCTGTGCTGTATTTCTATTGTAACAATGCTTTTGTATGTGTCCTAGAATGCAAGTCTTATTTGTTGCTATGGCCTTTGTACACTTACAGTTGTTTCAGTAGGAGATATTGGTATATAGATACATGTACATGAAGCAATGAGAAATTTTACCATCGAAATTTCTAATAAACTAAGTTTTATATGGCAGGATATCGCATACATATACATGACTGTATTGTCCTTTGAATGGATGCTTAAACCCACAGGCTGCTACGCGCGACACAGTATGTTTTTGCGGGCAGTGCAGATCTGATCTTAATCTACAGTGTCCGATACGATAAGACATGTTCGGACAAAAAGTTTTGAAATTGCAATATTTTGGGTTTCAAGCTGTCGGCCGGTAAATCGGTTAATACTTCCAATCTTTATCCAACTCTAAGTGCAGAGAGTCGCTATACATCTTGAGGCTCAGTGTCGCCGTGTCAATGGTGTACAGGTAAAATACATGGACACATTATCCCGAGGTAGACTTCCTTTAAATCATGAATTTATCGGAGATCTATAAATAGTTCACGTAAAAAGACGGAATATTCATTAAATGACAAGTTAAAGAGGTTTCACTTTATATCTGGACGTTATTGTTATGAAAAGAATCTCGATTTTGCCAACAGAAGGCAACTCTTTTTTTTTTTTCAAAAAAAGGAAAACACATGGCTTGGCCATGCGTGATGTCTATCAGCCAGAACATGTTAAATAGAGAATCATAAATTACTGAAATTTCGTTAGCAATAAGAAAAAAACATGAAAATTATTTTCTACACAAAAGTATAAACTGTGAAAAGGAGCATGAAGTTTAAAAAAAAAACACATTTTTCAATTTTCAATGCTAAGTGAATTAATAAGTTCCCCTCAAAAGTACAAGTCAAAAGAATTCTTCCCATACTTAGGATAAGGTATGCTCTTACACTGATCAATTATTCTCCAAAAAAAATCAAACCAAATGAACTGTCTCTGTTCTGGACAGCGGATGCAAAAAAAAGGCTACGGAGAATTTCAGCTTAAAAGTGGCTGTTTAGAAGTTTTGTTTAGTGTATGTGATTGTTGTTGCCATCGGCCGTTAGAAAAAGAACTTCGTTACCATAAAACGAACAGAAGTCTGCACTCTCTCTCTCTCTCTCACATACACATATAATTTCATTATCTAATAAGCATGTGACAAAATAAACATTGAACAGGACACGCCAACGTCAACATTATTTGTTGTTACCAAGGCGTCAGTAATACAAATAATGGTGCAACTCTGTAACTCTATATAATATGTTTATCCAATTACCATATAAACATAAATTTCAACCTGCCGCCGATGATATTTTTTGAAAAAAGAATAAAACAAAAGGCTTGAATGCTGCATGCACTGGCTTTTCTTTTGGAGCACATTGTTCTCCCACTTCTCTACCAAAACGCCCCACTTAAAATAAGAATCGTTTCCTACGTCAAATGATTCTGTACGAATCTTTTGTATTATTTTTCGCGTTTACCTAACATTTTCCTGTCTGATAAAGGTTATGCATGTAATAAACATCGTTAAAATCGCTCCCAGAAGTGAATATTAAGTTACTATTTAATTCGATAATCGTCATAAACAAATCACTTTAGCTGTAAGACAAATCTAACTAATTGGGAACGAAATTACAATAATAACAGAAGATTGCTGATATTTATAACGACTGTTTAAATAGTGCATTATACCCATTTCTCCGTTTTCACCTTTACTAAATAATCCAAAGTTTCAACGATCCTGAGGAAAAAAAGCTTTTGAAAATATTGTTGGAAAAGGAGAAAATGCTGGTTACACATCTAATTAGTCGTCCGAAAACCCCCTCAATTTGGACAAGTCTAAAATTTTGTCGTGAGGTAAGGAGTTAACCCTTAGGCTGTTAAGCGCGGACAGCGTAGATCAAGATCAGACTGCACAGAACCTGCAGTCTGATCTTGAATCTGCACTGTCCGATGAGGAGGTATCTTTCCTCCAAAATACATTTGAAATGGGAAATCTTTTTTTGCCATCGGCTTGAAAGTTTCATTTTTTTTTTTAAATTTAGCAGGATGAAGGTTAACCCTTTACCGCACAATGCCGCCTTTTAACGTACCTAGGAATGAAGCCTTTTGAAAAAAAAAAAAAAAAAAATGTGGGAAAAGGAGAAAATGCTGGTAACCAGCATTTTCTCCTTTTCCCACAATGTTTTCTACCCTATGGAAGAAAAGTTGCATCATTTGAGCACCACTGGAATTGTCGTCTGCAAATGCCTTCAAATTGGACAAGGCTAAAATTTTGTCTCCTGGTAAAGGGTTAAACCGTTAAAGCCAAAAGTACAAAAGTACAACTTGAACAACCACAAGGCAAAATTTTAGACTCGGCAATACAAAAAGCATTTGTGCAGGTCGAATGATGTGGCTTAAATAATAGTAATGAAATATTACAATTGACTGATTGATTGATTGATTGATTGTATGGTGTTTATCGCTGTTTTCAACATTATTTCAATTATATCTCGGCGACCAGTGCACTTATCCATGCTTTCCTAGAGTTTCTTTCACCAGAACTACACACGATATTCTTTCCAAGCCACAGGCTGCTTTCCCACATAACCATCGCCAAAACAATGGTCAGAGGTGAGAGAGGAATGAATCCTGTTGCAATGACTATCATCAATCCTCGGAAAGAAATTGGCCGAGCCGGGGATCTAAGCAGTCACCCCCTGTTCTCAAGTCCTGTACGCTACCGACTGAGCTACTGGGGCTCAGCTGAAATATTAGAAAACATTATGGGAACTGAATAAGAAAATGCCGGTTACCATGGAACTAAACCTCTCTCTCTCTCTCTCTCTCTCTCTCCACCCCGTGTCGTACTGTATCGTTTGGGCCCGGGATATGCTTCCGGTTTTCTGTCTCTTTCTCGTCCTCTCCCTTGTCCCTCCCTGTCTCTCTGTGTCTATCTTTGTTCACCTCTTTTCTGAAGCGGAGAACCTACATATTTTTTGCCAGTCAATGACAGATTATAGCACGTAAGCAAATTTGCAAACACCCATAAAAGCAAGGGTATTGGCGCCTACACTAAGTTAATAACCGTTTATGACACCATAAAACGCTATATTTACGCGCCCTAATCTGACAAGGCTCCACCGAGCACTGATGTAAATTTGCATTGTTCTCTCTAATTACTTCATAAGTTACTAACGGAAATCTTTTTAATGATCGATTACCTCTCAAATATCAGTTGATTGGAAAATTGTCTCGCCCTTAACTCTTTACCAGACGACAAAATTCTACACTTGCCCGAAAGCATTTGTAGACGATATACTAACCGTTAAGCTGCTAAGCACGACTCACTGACCTTTTGCGGACAGTGCAGATCAAGATCAGACTGCACAGAACGTGCAGTCTGATCTTGGATCTGCACCATCCGATAAGGAGATATTGTTCACAAGAAAATAATTTTAAAACAACATTATTCGGGGTTTTACTATCGTCTTCAAAGTTTCATTTAACTTATTTAACAGTATAGGGGTTAAATGGGGCTCTAACGAAAGGATTTGATTTTGAAAGGATAAAAAACTATTTTGGGAAACGGGGGGAATGCATCATTTTGTTCTTTTCCTACAGTGTTTTCAAAAGCCTTTTTTTACCTTTTTTTGTGTTTGGTTACTTAGCTGGTTAGTGCTTAACCCTTTACCAACGATGCCGACTTTTAACGACCGCTTATGAAGAAAGGTTTTGAAAACATTGTGGGAAAAGGAGAAAATGCTGGTTACCAGCATTTTCTCGTTTTCCCACAATGTGTTCTATCCTATCAAGGACTGATTTCGTCATTTGGGCCCTCTTCCGTTTGTCGTCTGCAAGTGCTTTCAATTTGGACCAGTCTTGAATTTTGTCGTCTGGTAAAGGGTTAACTGGTTGCATCCTTTCTCAAAAGCCCGAAAGTGCTAAAGAAAAGAAGTCAAGGGTGAAAAATTTTCTTTGGAGAAAAGTTCTTATTTTTACGATTCGAAGAGTGTTTTAGACTTAAAATCTAATTTTAAACTGCACGTTATTGTCTATTTTAATTTTAGTCTATTACTGTCTACAAAATCAATTATAATATGTTCCTCCTTCGAATTTAACCCTTTACTGCACAATGACGCCTTTTGACGCCCCTGCGAAAGAAGCCTTTTGAAAACATTGTGGGAAAAGGGGAAAATGCTGGTAACCAGCATTTTCTCCTTTTCCCACAATGTTTTCTACCCCATCAAAGCAAAGTTGCACCATTTGAGCCACAATGAAATTGTCGGCTGCAAATGCTTTCAATTCGGACAAGGCTGACGTTTTGTCGTCTGGTAAAGGGTTAAGAGTTGTAGATCTAAGATTGCATAATTTGTATCACTGTCCTGAGAAAGCCTACGTAACTTTTGCAAATTAAACAATTTAAAAGGCTGGTAAAATGAATCATAAATCTGGTTCATACGGTTAAAAGATATGAGCCATGCTCTGTGAAAAGAGGGCTTAATGCATCTGCGAAACGTATCGATCCAGGTCAGCCTGTGCAGTCCGCGCAGGCTGACCTGGGGCAAAACTTTTCGCTATTGGTCGATTTTCTGTATGTAAATGGACAAGACTACCTCATGATTCGGTCGGTTATTAGACAAAATAGATTTTATGGATCAATGATTATGCGATGACTTGCTTGGTATCATGCATCACGGAGATACATTGGGCCCCTTTTTGCCAGAACGCGGCTTATATGTTACAACCAGCAAGGTTCAACAATGAGCAAAGGAAGCGAGCAAAAGAACTACGGGGAAAGCACCTAGCTGGGACAATTAAAAGTGCAGGCAAACAGACTGAGGCATTGGACAGTTCAATAGTAACCTTTTAGGCTCAGCTGAAGCCTGTGCCAATTGCATTTATTAACCCTTAGGTTGCTAAGCGCGACTCACTGACCTTTTGCGGACAGTGTAGATCAAGATCAGACTTTTTAGTTTAAACATATTTTATTCAACAGTATAATATACAATTTTACAAAAGACAATACAATACAATCATATGAAAAATATACTGAGGAAAAGGATAAGAACGAAAGCTAGGCTTATAAAGTTCTTCTCCAAGTTACAGGTAGCGGTTAGTACATGATCATATTATCATTAACTCAAGAAAACTTAAGTCAATTTTGAAAAAAAAAGGTAGGGGAAAAATAACAAAGAACAGAGCGGTGTGGAGTGTTACGGGTGAAAATTTCACTGATTGAAACGCTTATATAATGGCTAAGGAACCTTCCAACTTGACCATCACAATTGATTTGTTTGTACTAAAAATATATAATGGTATTTTTACGTTAGCATAACGGGCCTGAAGGACCAAAACGGCAGTAAAATTTAAAAAGAAATGGGTGGAATAGAATGATTTGACACAGATTCAGCTATAACCAAGATGACATGGGAATTGGGCATTAGTTAATAAACTTTCTTCTACTTTCACGGATATATGTATGCACGGCAGCAAATTAAGATTTTCATCCCCAAATAGAATGATTTGGAGTGTAAGTCTTGTTACACCGTTAACAAATAGGCTTACACTAATTCTCTGGTTATTATAAAATGGACATTCCAAACAGTAGTGTTGGGTCATTTCCACAGTATCGCATCTACAAAGTGGCGATTGCACTAAATATTTTTAAGTACAGATGTTCATTGAGACAGCTGTATCTGTTGCGTAACCTGGCATGTATAATTTGAATTTTCCTGTCGCCAAAAAAGTAAAGCCTCCGTGGGCAAGGTTTATCTACGTTTATTTAAAAGATGGCAATGATTCCGCGTTCTTAATTTCATCTTGCACGGAATTCCATTTAATCACAGCTGGCCAAAATGAAGTGCTGTACGAGCTAGTTCTACCGGCAATGTTTCTCATATTGTTTGGCCTATGCAGCTTATAAGAACAAGAATTGCCAATGGTAGGTGGAACTAGAGTATTAAGGTAATTTGGGGAAAGTCCATTTACCATTGTATAGAAAAGAATAAGCTTGTGCTTGCGCCGTCGTTGGCTTAAAGTTTCCCACCAAGACTCTTGATATAGGTCAGCGATAGCAACTAGTTTAGTGCAGCCGGTAACAATGCGGGCAGCCTCATTTTGCACTTTATCCACTTGATCTTTCAACCCTTGAGAAAGATTGTCCCATATAACATCACTATATCTAAGAATAAGTCTTATAAAAGAGAAATAAATGATTTGAAGTGAAAGGCGATCAAGGTTTTCAGAAGTTGCATGATTCCGATTCTTTTCCATGCCATTTCGATAGATTTACCAACGTGAAAGTCCCAAGACCCATCGCTTGAGAGAAATATTCATAAGTGTCTATGACTGTTTACAGAAGGAATTTCTATATTCGACATAAAAAGATTTGGATGGTTAGTCTTAATACGTTTACGAGATAAAACTAAAGATTCCGTCTTTGACGTATTAAACTTGACTAACCACTTCTGCCCCCAATGGAGTAATTTTATCGATATCAGTTTGTAACATAGCTCCAGCAGCAGCCGGGTCAGATACAACCATTGATAAGCTGGTATCATCTGCAAAAAGGTTAATGTTTGCCTGAATGTCATTAACAATATCATTAATATAAATTAGGAATAAAAGAGGTCCCACTACAGATCCCTGAGGCACACCGGCTTGAATGTGACATAAGGGTGAGATACCACCTGGTATAATAACCCGTTGAAAACGACTGGAAAGATAATCAGGAAACCAGGACAATAATTTATCTGTGATACCTGCTCTGCGCAACTTGAACACCAAGCCTTTATGCCGGACTTTGTCAAATGCTTTGCTTATATCAAAGAATACTGCTCTAAATTCTATTCCATCATCTAAAGCTTTACATATATTATTGTAAAGCACTGTTACTTGATTAAGAGTGGAACCACCTGGCATCTTTCAGCGTGGAATGTATATTAACCATTAGACTGCTAAGCGCGATTCTCTGACCTTTTTGCGGACTGTATAGATCAAGATCAGACTGCACAGAACGTGCAGTCTGATCTTGGATCTAAGCTGTCCGATAAGGAGATATTTCTTTTCAAAAAAAAGAAAAAAGTTTGAAATAGCATTACTCGCGTTTTACTACCAGTTTGAAATTTCATTTCAATTTTTTAGCAGGATAGAGGTTAAATTGTTTTCATAGCCCCTCTTCTCTCCTTCCAGCCACGACACTACCATTTTACACGGTCACTAACATGTTTCTTCTTAATGAGATTCTAAAGACTGGAATCGTTCTGTTAAACTTTGACCAAACAACCATGTGGGTCTTTGAAAATACATGTATAGTTGGAAAAACTGCATGTATTCAGTACGTTCTCTTTTATCCAAAGCGTTTTTTAATTGGGGTGCGAAACATCCCGGCTCAGATTTACCACGTGGGAAACTGAACCTCAAAAATTGACTCTGGGGTACCTAACATCGCAAAATAAATACCGGACAAAAAGTACCAAAAAGAAAACTCTCCTTTTTTTTTTTGCAGTTTAGCACTAATACAAGACTTAAATGACGCTGACGAAAGGAACATTTACACACCTACCTGACGACAAAATTTCCCCAGACGAAAAATTAAATGTGGCTCTTAATGATTGAATATGCCTGTGAATGGCTAGAAAACATTATGGAAAAAGAGGAAAATGCTGGTTACCAGCATTTTCTCTTTTTCCTCACAATGTTTTCAAAAGCCGTCTGCAGGGTCAATCAAAACACAGGATTGTTTGGTAAAAGATTAGATCTAATACATTCACTTTGGAAATGGACCATTTTTTGCTGAATGTTGCTTTTCTTGCCGATTGTAACCCCAAGTTTCTTTCGCTTGTAAAGAACCACGTTTTTTTTTTCCTCACAATATTTTCTACCCTTTCAAGGACAAATCTAATCGTTTGTCGTCTGCAAATGCTCTCAATTTGGACAAGTCTAAAATTTTGTGATCTGGTGAGGAATTTATCGTAGGAGAGCAGTTATGTTGGTTTTGCAGACAATTTAGATCAAGATGAGATAGCATAACTTGTGAAAAGTAATCTTTCCTTTACACTGTCCTCTAGTTTGGAACATATTGTGGAAAATAAGATATGTAATGTTTTGCGATATGAGGGATGTTTCAACAACTGAAAACGTTCATTTCATTGATTTAGCGCTCGACGGGTTAACCTTCAATATGCCAAATCAACAAAATTAACATAGTCAGGAAAAAGCACATTAATAATGCGCGTTTCCTGCAGTCTGATCTCGATTTATACTGTCCGCAAAACCTTCTGTAATTCTGAAAGGCATTTTAAATAACGGTTAAGATTTCCTCGGGTATAAACTGACCTGCCCCATGAGTTGTTTTTTCACGTGTTGTGGACAGTACCCCATTGTTGCGCCAGTGAGCGTTTTTAAATAGTCAATTCGTGTTGTAAGCTGGGCGGACTTTGGTATACTTTTCTGGATTTATTAGAGGTCGGTCAGTTTGAGTTAAATTCTGCCGGATACAGAGTTTTCTTACGGCATTGTGGAGTCCTCGAACAGCGTCTCTGTGTGGATGTGATATAATACAAAGTCAAAAGGTAATACATCTGTTGCATGTTTTGGTTCTTAGCAATATAAGACTCGGCAGGAAACGAAAATCAACGTCAGTTGCATTTGCAGGCGATGTAGATCAAGATCAGACAGGACAGGAAGTTCCAATTTTGGACCTAGAGTACCAATTAATCTTTCAGATACATGTACTTTGACCAAGACGGAATGTAAATATTTGAGCCATGCTCTGGCAAACGGGGGCTTAATGTATTTCCTTGATCCATGATACCGATCAAGCTATCACATAATTATGGATCCATTGTAGCCACTTTTTTGACAACCGACTTAAGCATGGGGTAGAATGGTCCTTGGACATACAGAAAATTGATCACTAGCGAAACGTTTTGGTTCAGGACAGCCTGCACGAACTGCGCATGCTGACCTGGGACAATACTTTTCGCAGATGCATTAAGCCCCTTTTTCACAGGGCATGACTCATCATGCTTATTTTACTGATTGCCATGTCTAATGTTCTGTCAAATACCTTGAACTTTTTCAGTGTTTTTCCTCCGTCATCGACACATGTTGAATGCATGTAAACCTGAATAAAAAAGGAAAAGACATGTGGCTAAAAGGGAAACTGTTCCTCACAAGAAATTTTGCTCTTTGCTATAGTGTATTTAGGCTACGTGTATCTGCGTGACGAAAGCAGGTGTCAATATAGTTATACTTGATAATTCTTTTTGCAACAAGTTCAATGTTTTATCCCTTTACCACACAGGCAAAATATAGACTTTTCCTATTTGAAATCATTTGCAGACAATTTAAATGTAGCTCAAATAATGGAATTTATCTTTGATAGGTTAGAAAAGACTGGGAGTAGATAATATAATACTTGATCTAGGCCAACCCCCCTTATACTCACGCATTCGCTAAACAAAATAAATCCGCCTTAAAGTGGCCCAGCCTTAATAAAGTTATGTATTTATTATCGTTAACAAAAATCAACCACGCTTAAGCACGCTGTGTAATTTATCCAAATCAACCCGCCCTTATCCCCTCTGCTAACCCTTATCCTCTGTCACTCCCATTATCAATTTCATGTAACATACATATCCGCATGCTCATAAAATTATCAAAACCAATAGGTTAAGCATTCATAATTAAATCAAACTAACTTCTATCTTAATCCTTTTACCTTTAATTCAATTATTATAACATATCAATCCCTTATGTAGTAGATAAAAAATTTTCGAAAAAAAAAAAAATTTAAAAAAAATTTACCTTTAAACCGCTTTAACCCATTCCTCCCTTCCTTGCTTTAAACCGCTTTAACATCATCATCATACTTTGATTTACTTAATAAGTCTCCTCTAACAAAGTGCATCAGTTAGCCAGACAAACCCACCCATCAACCAACGCATCACGCAATGACAAACCCTTACATCAGCTAATCGCTTAACCCACCCATCAACCAACGCATCACGCAATGACAAACCCTTACATCAGTTAGCCAGACAAACCCACCCATCAACCAACGCATCACGCAATGACAAACCCTTACATCAGCTAATCGCTTAACCTCCCCATCAACCAACGCATCACGCAATGGCTAGCCAGTTTATGACCTTTGGGTGGCTTAAGATTTTTAATAAAAAAAAATTAAAAAATTTTAACGGCAACCTTTGATTATTAATTGAAATTAAATCGATTTGTTCTTAACCATTGTGTGAAAAAATGGATATCAGTAAAATGCTTAGTCATTTCTTAGTAACAATAAATACAAATAACATATCTAATATAGATTATCTAAAAGATATAAAAACTGAAGACTTAATAGTTATTGCCAGAGATATGTATGAACAATTTAAAGCAAGATTAAGGAAAAATATATCTAATGCAAAACTAGAAGCAATACTAAATTTTATAAGAGAAAAAAAACCAAAGAATGAAGAAAGAAATGAACAAATGAAACAAATCATTTTACAACATTATGAATACAAATGTAATCACATAGAAAACTTAATAAAATCTTACAAAAGAAGGAAAAGTATACTAACAAGAAGAAAGATATTAGATGTTATATCTCATTTATCTGTTTTAAATGCTTGGGCTATAGAAGCAAATTTTTTTTTAAAAAATTAGAAAAAAATTAAAATTTTTATTCCTTGACGCAAGAATAAAAATTGATTTTACTTTTTAAAGTTCCAGCAACATAATACGTAAGATAATAAGACTTACAAGATGAATAACGCAGATAGTGAACAAACACAATATGATGGAGTTAATGCTTCTCCTTATGATGATCCAGAATATAAAACTGAGATGGCTTTCCGTTATAAAAACTATAACCCAGAAACCAACTCTTTCCGTGTTGACCTTTACACAGGTTTAGGAAAAACAAAACCAAAAGAGTTACAACCATACGAGTGGGAACATTTCGATGATAAAGAACAATATGAAAGAACCAACCATACAGAGAAAGAAAAATGGATACTAACAACAGCAAAAGAAATAGTAAGTAAATACAAAGGGTATCCGGATCATGTAAAAGACTGGGGAGAAGTAAACAAATCTAAATATGAAGAATATGATTTTAACGAAGCAGAGTTATGGATAGACTATAACGAAAGATGTGTCTACATACGATTGTATTGCCCTAGAACAAGATTAGATTTTCTTGAGTATCTTGATTTAGATAATCTAGAAGAAGATTATTATGAAGAAGTTAAATCTAACTTTTTGTACAATGTAAAAGGATTTAAAGAAGATATAGATTATTATCTTGATGAGTATACCAAAGGTTGCGCAGAAGATTTTATAGAAATAGTTAAAATAGGCGAAGAAGAAGAAGGAAAAGAATTTAATCAAGAACTAGCTATATTATCTTTTATTGAACTTATGAAAGCAGGGTTTACCGATTGGCTTAAGGAAGCAGATAAAGATTATGAGCCTATATAAGGAAAAATAAAATTTTATAAAATAAAATGCTAGAACTAGAGCCAGATTTTAAGCAAAAGTTAAGTGACCTACTTAAGGATAAATCAAATATTTATCCTATAAACACAAATAAAATCATTTACACAAATGGAACCGGGTTAATGCCTTATAAAAACCCAAGATGGTTTAGTGATATATACTACTACTGCAGTAAAATGCTTTATGAACAACCTAAAGAAGATGTTTTAAAGATAATATTTTATGCTGGTGGTAGTAGCATACGTGTTAGACATTGTTTTTACAGTAAAGATTTAACTGATTTGCTATCTCTCTTTAAACAAAGATTTATAGATTGTCCAAATGAACACAGTTTTCTTGAAAGCTGTTATAATGATATTGAAGAATTTTCTATAAACTTTAAGTTTCTATAAATATTTAACCCAGTAAAGGGTTAGATATTTTTACAAGTCCAATTCTATCAGTATTGTCAAATATGCATTTTTAGCATTAGGGTTATTTCTCTTTGTTATAAAGTTAATAACATCACATTGCTCCACCTCTAAAGGTTTAGGAAAAACTGTATAACTACAACCTTCTCCTTTCTTTTTTATTATGGAGTAGTTAGGTTGTTCAACTCCATTTATGACAATATTAACTTTTGACTCTTCTCTTAGAGCACCGGTTCCTTTAACAACCATTAAAGTTCCTCTTAAAATTCTACCAGGAGCAGACATACAATAACCTCCTAACCCATGACTTTCTCCACTTCCTCCATTACCAAAAGCAAACTCATAACTACCAATTTTTAATTCTCCTTGTTCCTCAGCATGCACGCTTATAATAGGTTTAGGACCTAGAGAAGGAAGTGATACTTTTCCATCCACATAAGATTTTGTTGCTAAATCTCTTTCTTCTGTAGGCTCCGCGGCATTTTTTATAGTAAAACCTTGAAAATCTACATCAGATATTGCCGTAAAACTTCCATCAGGATTTTTTTACAATGGCTCCTCCATTATCAACATAATTTTTATTAGCAGCAGCATCACGATCTGTAGGATTTGGTAATCCAGTAAGTGGGTGAGTGTTCATATCTATTTTACCAGTTGCTAAGAAAGTTCCATATCGGTTTTTTGTTAAAGCATTATTACCTGCAGTTATTGCCTCAATAGCGGTATCCACATAAAACTTATTTGCTACTTGCTGAGTTTCTATAGGTGAACCAACATTGTTAATCCTAAATCCATCCATAGAAATGTCTCCTCTTGCTGTACCATCTGCTCCCAAAACAAAAGCACTTTCAGCAGCATCTACATATTTTTTATTAGCAGCTTCACTCAGTTCCTTAGGGTCGGCTATATTTTTTATTTTATTAAAACCCATATTTAAATATCCTGTCATATGATATCCTCCATTTTCATCTAACAGCCCAGCGTTTGCATCAACATAACTCTTAGTGGCAACATCCTGCGGATTTACTGGATTACTAACCCTCGTTAGTGTGTTTCCATTCATATTTATAGAACCAGCAACAGGCGTTGTTCCATCTTTACGTAAAAAATTATTTGAGATGTAAGCAAGTGATACGCCATCACCGCTTGTTTTAACTTCATCCATTCTTCCAAATTTATCAACAGGCATTTTAAATATTGCTAAAAAAGTTTATTTAAAATATCTTGAAATTTATTACCCAAGCACAATTCTTTAAGAATGTACAAACATAAATGTCCACAAAATACTTCACCTGCTTGTTGTATTTGGTCAGTATTGTAGTGTATTAGACTTTTTAAATAATCTATAATTTCAAGAGGTGGTTGTATATCATAACTATCAAAATAAATTTTTTTCTTTCCATCTTTAAACCAAGCAACCCAATGAGTACCAGGTCCGCCCGCGTCATCAAGATTTAATATACCACATTCTTTATTTCTTACTTTTTTAGGTAGGGTATCTCTTAAAAATATTCCTCTAAAATTTTTTATTTTTAATTTTTTTGCGGCATCCTCAAGCTCAAAATTACTTAATGGTTTATTTGGTAAAGTTATATTTTCAATTAAAATATTTTCCATTTTTATATACTTAAATATTTACAATAGCACTATTATCAACCCACGAATTAAACTCATCAGAATAACCTTTCCACTTTACAAGAGATTTCTTTTTTCCCTTTTTAATAATCTTTTCTATCCTAAACACCTCTTGACTCGTTTTTTGTAGTTCAGGCTCATAAAAAGAACCTTTTATTTCTTCACCATTTAAATCTTCAATCTCATACGTTATAGGCGTCGTATGTTTTACTTCTGTAACTGTAAAAACCTCTTCAGTCCATCTCGTAGTATAACCTTTTTCAAAAGTCTTTTTCTTTTTACTTATCCTTACTTTGTCTCCAACAGAAAACTTTGGTTTGATATCCTCCCTTACTTGATCATAATCAGGATACAATGTTGTCCAAACTTTATTTTCATTCTTCTTCTTACTTGCTTCAATTGGCGTCATCTTAATAGAAGAATGCCTCGTGTTGTTGTATTCCTTAACAAGATTTTGTAATACATCAATATAAACATTTGTTGATTGAGTAGAGAAATACTTCCACATTTTTTCTTTCATTGTTCTAATCCATCTCTCAACAACGCTTGATTTTTCTTCATTTTCAGTAGAATACAATTCAACCAAATCTTTAACTTCTTTGTTATAAAACTCTTTCCCCCGATCCACCCACATTTTTTCAGGCTTTCTTTCCTTAAAAATACTCTTCAGTGCAACAGAAACAGATTTTCCTGTTTTATCCTTTAATGGTATAAGCCATCCATATTTTGAAAAGATGTCAATGACAGCAAGAAGAAATTTTACTCCACGATTAAGTTTAGAAAATGCTTGCATATCTACTAAATCTGCTGCCCATATCCTATCGATGCCATTTACTCTAACTCTCCTTTTCTTAAATTTTCTTTTTACAGGTTTATGTAATTCTTCTGCTAGTGAATATTTTTTTTTTTACTCACACCCATACCAAATCTTTTCTTGGTTCCTATCAATGAAGAAACCAATCCTCTTTCCATTCTTTCCTTAATAGTTGGATTATAGATACCTTTTAACTCTTTAAGCATATTAGCATCACACACATCATTACGTGTTTTAGTATCATCATGTTTAAGATAACAAATATCATGATGATATGCCGCTTTGTCAACACGATTAACAGGCTTTGACCAATCTTTAGGTGTTAAGTCAGGATTTAATCTTTTCTTTAACTTAGTACCAGGACCAGTAAAGTTATGTCCAGGTAAATGCATTTCAACAGGCAAGTTATTGATTGCTTTGTTTAACAATGAACCACCTTCTTTTTGTTTAACAAATTGTGTTTTCACGGTACCACAATTAGCGCATTTTCCTCGCACCATATTTTTACCATTTTTACTTACTACACAATTTAAATCTGTAGTATCAGTTTTCTTTTTACATTTAACGCAATACATTTTTTTATATTAAAAAATAAATTTTAATATAAAATGGATATTGTTAATTTATCTTGGAATGAAACATTAGCAAAAAGATTTAACCATCCTCTTTTACCTAGGAGTATCAGAGGTTTAATAGTAGGTAAATCAGGATGTGGTAAAACTACACTTTTACTTAACCTTTTGTTAAGACCTGATTGGTTAGATTATGGTAACTTATACGTTTTTGGTAAAAGTTTGTTTCAACCAGAATATCGAATACTTAAAAAAGCTTTTGAAGAAAAAATACCAAAAGAATGCATATTAAGGTTGTTTTTACTTAAAGATGAAGTTCAAAACCGTGATATTTCGCCTACAGCATTAGTTGAAGAATGGGCAAAAACAATTAAGGAAAAATCTGATATCAATTGTGAATTTTATGAATATGCAGGTGATGTTCCTGACGCAAGAGATTTAAATGCATCAAATAAAAACTTAATGATATTTGATGACTTACTTTTAGAAAGACAAAACAAGTGTGAAAACTATTATGTAAGGGGTAGACATAGTAATGCTGATTGTTTTTATCTTGCACAAAATTATTTTAGACTACCCCGTCAAACTATTAGAGAAAATGCAAACTTAATATGCTTGTTTAGACAAGACTTAAAAAATCTTAATCATATTTATAGTGATCATGTAGGGGATGATATGACTAAAACAAAGTTTATCAATTTTTGTAAAAAATGTTGGGAAAGACCTCATGGTTTTGTAGTGTTAGATTTAACTAAGAACCGTAATGATGGAAAATATAGATGTGGTTTTGATAACTTTTATATACCATGAGATTACAAAGATTATTATTAAAAATATATTTTTATTTTAAAATATATTTTACAAATTATAAAATGGAAGCAGAATTACTTGAAAAGATAGTAAAAAATACAGAACATAAAACATCATTTCAAATTATTGTAAGTGACAACAAAACAGAGTTTAGAACAAGATTTACTCCTCCTCTTTTATTAGAAAAAGATAAAGAATATGAAATAGCATTGGTTAATCTTGAAACTTATTATTCATTTCCTAATATTGATGCAAGCAATAACATTTTTGTTTATACACCAGATAATGGTACGTCATGGGTAAAAATAAGAATACCTGAAGGAAGTTATGATCTAGTTGATATTAATGATGTAATTCAACAAGAAATGAGAAAAAAGGGTCATTATGATGCTGTTAATGAAGAATATTATATTAACATCTCAGCAAATACTAATACTTTAAAGTCTATTCTTGTTTTAGAAAATGGATATCAGGTTGATTTTAACCAACAACATTCTATTGCTAAAGTATTAGGGTTCTCTCGTGCTAAATATGAACAAGGATTTCATGAATCAGAAAATGTAGTAAATATTCTTAGTATTAATAGCTTACTAGTTAATATAGATTTAATTTCAGGTAGTTATGTTAACGGTTCACAAAAAAATACAATTTATAGTTTTTTTCCAAATGTATCACCAGGATATAAAATAATAGAAAATCCAGTTAATTTAGTTTACCTTCCATTAACATTAAATGAAATACATAATTTAAATGTATCAATTACAGATCAAGATGGAACATTACTAAATCTTAGAGGGGAAAATTTAACAATTAGATTTCATATAAGAGAAGCAAGATAAATATAAAAAATGACAAACTATATTAACGCTAAAATAAATATATCAGACGGACAAAAGGAAAAAATTTTACATTCTTTTAAAAACAAAGCTCCAGCTAGTATTCGTTTAAAGCATGAGGATATTCATGGTAATGATGTAGTAGCATTAACCAAATCTCAAGTAAATAAACTTACAAAAGCTTATAAAGCTGGTAAGGGGGCAACGTTTAGAATGTCAACTAAACAACTTAAGCATAATATGAAAGTAGAAGGTGGATTTCTTGGAATGTTAGCAGGATTAGCTTCATCAGTTCTACCTACATTAGCAAGGACTGTTTTACCTGCTTTGGGAGTTGGTGCACTATCTGGGTTAGCATCAACAGGCGTTCAAAAAGCAATGGGTAATGGATTATATCTTAAGAAAGGTGGTTGCGTCTGTCAAGTAGAAACTGATGGTGAAGGTTTATTTCTTGGTCCAGCTAAAGGTAAAGGATTGAGTTCCGTTGGTGATGGATTGTATTTAAAACAAGGCGGTAAAATTTATGATGGAAGAGGTCTTCTTTTAGGGCCTAATAGTCCATTTGCTAATATTCCTATATTAGGTGCAATATTGTAAATTAAAAAATGAATGTACATAAATTTGGAAATGGAAAACATAAAATAGTTCAACCAAAAACTATTTTTTGGAAACCTGTAGAAGTTAAGTATCCAGCTAAAAAAGTTAATCCTGTTACATGGGATATTTTTACCCAACAACCGTTAGTAATAGAAGGAGGACAAACGATGACGATAGCCTTAGGTATGGGCTTCAATATGAGTAAAGGTTTTGTTTTAGCTTCTCTATCTTATAATCTTAAACTTAATCAATTATCTATTACAAATGAAGTTACATTAGAAGAGGTGGATGACATGGTTGCAACAATTACAAACAACTCTGGTAAAATAAAAAAAATACAAGAAAACACCTTTTTGTGTCGTCTTTACTATTCTATTTAAAAAATAAGTTGCTGTTAATAAAATGGAACTAAAAGAAAAGATTTATCCAGAGCTACCAGAAGCACGAAACATACCAAATGCACCATCATTAGAGCCAGTAATATCTGCAAGAGATAACGGTCAATCATTCAGGTTACAAAAGATATCAGAAATTCAGACTTTTCTAGAAAATGAAGTTAGGGAAAGAGAGCAACTAAGTAAAAAATACTTGAAGATTAGTAAGAGTGTGGACAATGTAGAAGCTGGACTAACCGTTATAGCACTGGGGGCCGGAGCAGGGGGAATCGCTTTACTATCAACCGTAGTAGCGATACCTGCAACTATGGTTCTAGAAGGCTGTGCTTTAGTTGTTGGGTTAGCCGCTTTAGTGGGTAAGTTTGTAGTTAGAAGAAGCAGAACAAAATCTGAAAAACATCTTCAGATTAAAATGTTAGCAGATTCAAAGCTAAACACACTACTTACACATATATCAAAAGCAATAACAGACAACAAAATAGATCATTCAGAATTTACTTTAATTATGGATGAATTGGAAAAATACAAACAAATGAAGGAAGAAATTAGGAGTAAGTCTAAGAAAAAAAGCAAGCTAGAGGAGTCGGAGAGTTTAATAGAGAAGGGACGAATAGAAGCACGGGAGGAATTCAGGAGACTTGTAGAAAGACACAATGGAAACCATTCAAATTAAAACTAAAACCGCCTAAGTTTAAGTGTTCTTGTGCATGTGAGATAGACAATACAAATTAAAAAAATATTTTACTTTAAAAAAAAATGTCATTTTTGAAGATAAAAGACCCTTTAAAAAGGGAAGAAACAGTAAAAGAATATCTTGCAACAATGAAAAGAATTCGTGATAATCAGCTTGCAGAGAGAACCGGGGATATCGAATTACAAACAGACCTTTCAAAGTTTTTTAGACCTATTACAGAAACACAAAAAGCTTCAACAAAGGAGATTACAGAAGGGCTTAGACCTATTAAAGAGGGGATTGAACAGCTACCTAAAGAGTTTCCTCAACAACAATTAATTCCTAAAGAAGAAGATGAAGATGAGGATGAGGAAATAGCAGGATATTCATTATTAGATGAAAAATATAGATTCTTAAAAGAAGAATATGAAGAAAATATTGATAAAACATTTGGTATTAAAAGGAAAAATATTAATTATTATATAGGAGATAAATTAGTTGATTACGATGGTGATTATATTTGGATTGGTGCAGAAAAATATCCAGCAACGGATGGATTATGGGAACTTATTATGGCAAAAAATCCAAGTGCAAGATATAATTTTTCTCCTGATGATATTAGATATTATGAAAAAATGTTGAAGGATACCAATGTTATTTTTCGTGATAATGACCCAACGAAACCCCCAAAAAGCAGTGGTGGAGTAAAATACAAAACTTTTATTAAACATGTTTATGAAAAAATCAAAAAAGAAAAAGAAGGTAAAGGAATTACCATTATCCCTTCTGACCCTAATGCACTATTAGAAAGATTAGATCTCTTAATGGCAAGTAAAGGAGCTGGTCATACTGGTGTAAGAAATGAGCTTGTAAGTATTTGTGATGAATTAAAAAGACAACGTATATTAGATGCAAAAACTTATAAAAAATTAATGTCTATACTATAAAAATGATTACATCGCAAAAGAGAGGATTTAAAAGAAATTATGCTTATGGAGGAGCAGGAATATTTGATAGCTTTGTTAATTTTCTTACAAAACTCTTTACAAGCAGCGCAGCTAAACAAATTGCATCTTCAGCAGTTGATGTTGGTAAGAGTGTAGCTAAGGAAGGAGCAAAGAAAGCGTTAGAGGTTGGAAAGAGTGCCGCGGTTGATGCAGGTAAAAAGTTAGTTCAAAAGGCTTTAACACCAAAATCTAAAAAGATTATAGAAAAATATACACAAAAGCCTACTACAACAACTCAACCTGTAATGCAAGATATTAGTAAGTTAATGGATGGTGGTGCCATTGCTATACAAGATTTAGTTAAGAAGTTAAATAGTAAGGGTTCCGGAGTTAAAGTATTATAAATTTAAGTTAAGTAAATTATTACATTAAATAAAAAAGAATGCCAAATCTAAAATTTAATTTAACGCATTATGAAAAATACAATACAAAAAAGGTTAGTATCCTTTATGCAAATTTAAAACTTGATGAAGATTGTGAAGTATTAGATAGTAGTAGTACAAAATACAACTATAATAAGGTTGATTTAAAATTGTCACCTGAAAAAGCTGATATCATTAAGGAATTTGAAGAAGATGTAAATCAATACTTAGAAAAAAATGGTATGCCTAAGGTAACCATTCTTTATGGAAATAGAATTTATCTAAAAATGAAAAAAAACCTTTCAGTAGAAAAAATTGAAAATATTAAACTTAAGGGTGTGTATGTAAATGATGAAAACAGGTCATTCCCTCAACTATGGGCAAATTAATATAACAATTATAATTTGACTTAAAAATTATAATTGCATATAATAAAATGGATATTTTAAATATTAAAGCACCGATTTTAAAAGATGATAGTATTGATGAATATGAATATTATGAATATCTACCTATTACAGGGACTAATCTAAACAACCCTGGAGGAAATATTAGGATTGATATTGAAACTCAAGATATTTTTTATCATCCCTCTGAGTCATATCTTGAGATTAGTGGTGGATTACAAAAAACTGATGGAACCGTTTATGTTTCAGATTTCAATCGTGATTGGGTAACCTTAACAAACAATGGTTTAATGTATTTGTTTAAAAATATTAGATATCAACTTAGCGGACAAGAGATAGAAAGCATTAATTACCCGGGTCAAACTACCACAATGCTAGGTCTGTTAAAATACCCTGATGACTTTTCTAAATCCCAAGGGTTAAACCAGCTGTGGTATAAAGATACCACTGCAGGTGCTAATCGGGATGAAAACGAAGGATTTAAAGTTAGAAGAGATTATATTTTAAGTGCAGGCGATGATAATATACCTAACGCTAGTAAAGGAATATTTTGTTTTAAGATACCATTGAAACATATATTTGGTTTTTGTGAAGATTACAACAAAGTTTTATATGGTATGAAACAAACTTTAACCTTAACAAGAAATGATGACAATGACGCAATTTATAGACCTGCTACGATACCCGCCCCTGTAGGTGGTAATGCTAGACATGAAGCTGGAAGGGTTGTATTATTTAAAGTATCTTGGTTTATGCCTCATGTAACGCCTGAAGATGGAAGCAAGTTGGAACTTTTTAAATTTATTGAGAAGAAAGAAAAATTTCCAGTTGGGTATAGAATGATACAAAGCGACTCTATTGCGGTCCCCCGGGCATCAAGTTTTACTTGGAGGTTATCATCTAAATCATCTCCTGAGGTGCCCCGTTTCTTAATTGTTGGTTTTCAAACTGAAAAAAGTGGTAACCAAGAACGAAACCCTGCTATATTTGATAACTTAAATGTTAAAAATATTTATGTAATGTTAGGTTCAAAAAAATATCCTGCATATGATTATGATATAAATTTTACTATTAGTCATTTTAGTAGAATATATGGTGAAGCTGCTTTGTTTAGAAAAAAGTTTTTTAACATGGATGAATTGGTATCAAACCCTAATATATCTCCTTCAGATTATAAAACTCTCTTTCCTTTGTTTGTATTTGATATATCAAAACAAAGTGAAAGGTTAAAGTATTCTGTAACTGATATTCATATTAAAACAACATTCGATGCACCTGCTCCACAAAATACTGAGGCATTTGCAGTTTTACTTAGTGATAGGTTAATTAACTTCCAGAGTGATGGGAATAAGATGAGTGTAGTATATTAAGTAATTTTTTACTTAAATAAAATGAAAAAGGTTGCTGATTTTAAGAAAATATTAACAGATAACAATATTAAGTGGTATTCCTATTGGAACAAGAAAAAGTATATTGATGTGTTAAAAGAGCATGGTTTGTATCCTGAAGAGGAAGAAAAAAAAAAAAAATTAAAAAAAAATTCCTAATTATGATAGATTAAAGGATATTGCTAAAAACCCTAAGAGGGTTACCTTAACGGATGTAAAAACTGAAGAGGTAAAAGAGTTTCCATCAATTTATAAGGCTAGTAAGTATATTGATAAATGTCCACAAACGATTGAAAACTGGAATGGTAGAGTATGGAATGGTAAATATAGAATTGACATTCAATAATTTTATTATTTATGAAAAAAAATAATAAAATTTGACTTAAGGAAAGAATTTTTTATTTAAAAAATAATGGATCGCCAGTTTGATAGATATAATGTAGAAGGATTAAGAAATCTAGCAAGGGAAAGGGGATTAAGAAGATACTCAAGGCTTAGACGTAATGAATTAATAACTCTTTTGATTAATACAGGACCCTCAATATTAGATAGAGACCAGGATACCATTGATGCACCAATATTACAACCAACGCCCTATATACCACCAAGACAAAGACTAACCAGGCAACAAACTACTTCAGTTAATGATTTGCTAAGGAGTTTAGAAAATGTAAGAGTAGAACAACCAAGTATAACACCTGAACTTAATGCTTTAAAAAATAAATTAAAAAGTATATATGATGAAGAAAGAGAGGAAAAAATAAAAATAATACAAAATAGATCTGCCTTAAAAGAATATGCAACTGAACATAAAATAGACGGTATACCTGTTAAAACGCTACAAGAGTTTTTAATGCTAACAAAACCAACAATTGAAAAACTTTTAAGAAGCATGCATGGTTATAAAGTAAAATTAAATCTTCAATGTTTTATGGAAAGAGGAGAGGGTAATAATAGACAAATAGTAGAAGCAAATTTTTCTTCTTCTGATAAAGATGGTTATGAGATTATTTTAGAAGGAACTAATATAGAAAAAGTATACGAAAAAATGATGGAAAGAATTATAGAAAATTTTATTAATTTTGTTTCATGTGGTAGTGGTTGGACGTTTAATAGTGTGGTTCATTTAAAGTTACATAGTGTTATTTATGAACCATTAAGAGCAGGTGGTTGGTTACCTTTACCTAAGTGGATTGCTAACAAAAAGGCATGTATTAATATGAAAAGTGAGAATGATGAATGTTTTACAGATTGTATTTTGAGACATTTAAATCCAACAGATAATCACCCTGAAAGAATTGCTAATTTAAAATCTAAGAAAAATAGCTTAAATATGAAAGGAATTAAATATCCTGTTTCTTTACAGGATATAGATAAGTTTGAAAGGCAAAATCCAACAATTCGCGTTAATGTTTTTGGGATAGTAGAAGGTAAGGAAAAAATCAAACGTATTAGAGCTATAAAAAGTTTAAAAGAAAATCATATAAATTTGTTATATATTGAAGATGAAGAAGAAAAAACACATTATGTTTTAATAAAAAATATTAATGCTTTACTGAGAACACAAACTGCCTCTAATAATAATGTAGATTATTGTATGCTTTGTATGAACAATTTTGGTAGTGAAAAACTTTTAGAAAAACATATGGAGCGTTGTGAAGATCATGATGGAGTTGATTTAATAATGCCTAAGTTTGATCCTGAAAATCCTGAAGAAATTTTAATAAAGTTTAAAAACTATTGTAGAAAAATTATGGTACCATTTATAGTTAATGCTGATTTTGAATGTATATTACAAAAAATAGAACCACAACAAAAAAGTAATACTATTGAAACACAAAAGCATATACCTGTAAGTTATAACTATTTAATTTGTCCTTTTAATGATAAAATTATGAAACCAGTATTAAGAGGATATGTAGGTGAGGATGCAGAAAAACATTTTATAGATACTTTAACTAAGGATGCTAAACAACTTTATAAAGAATTTTATAAAAACCCAGTAAAAATGGAAATTTTAACTGAAGATAAAGTTAGAAAACATAAAAATGAAGTAAAATGTTGGATATGTGGTGGTAAATTTACTCATGAAAATTATAAAGTAAGAGATCATTGTCATTTTACTGGTAATTATAGAGGTGCCGCTTGTAATAATTGTAATCTTAAAGCAAAAGTTCCTGATATTATACCTGTTATCTTTCATAATTTATCTGGTTATGATGCTCATATTTTTATTAAGTATCTTGGTAAAACTAGTGGTAGAATTGATTGTTTACCTAACACAGAAGAAAAATATATTAGTTTTACAAAAAATCTAAAGGTAGGAAATAAAAATATTAAATTAAGATTTCTTGATAGTTTTAAGTTTTTAGCTAGTAGTTTAGAAAAAATTGTAGAAAATTTAAAAGATGAAAATTTTAAAAATTTAAAGTATTATTTAGAAAAACATCGTGGTGGTTATACAGAAGAAAAATTAAAATTGTTAAGTAGAAAGGGTATCTTTCCTTATGAATGGATGGATAGTTTTGATAAGTTAAAAGAAACACAACTACCACCTATAGAAGAATTTTATTCAAGCTTAAATGGAGAAGGAATTGAAGAAAAAGATTTGGCACACGCGTTAAAAGTGTGGGATGTTTTTGAATGTAAAAATATTAAGGATTATTTACAACTATACAATGAAACAGATGTTGTACTTTTAGCTGATGTTATGGAAAACTTTAGATTTTCTTTGCATAAAGAATTTGACTTAGATCCTGCTTGGTATTATACTTTACCTGGATATGGATGGGATGCTATGCTTAAGGTAAGCGAAATAAAATTAAAAAAACTTACTGATATTGATATGCTTAACTTTTTTGAAGCATCAAAAAGGGGTGGTGTTTGCATGACAAGTATTAGACATTTTGAAGCAAACAATAAGTATATGGGTGATGAGTATGATTTAACTAAACCTAGTATATATGGGTTTTATATTGATAAAAACAGTCTTTATTCTTGGGCCATGAGTAAGCCTTTACCTGTAAACTATTTTAAATGGATGACAGAAGAAGAATTAAATAACTGGGAAAAATATCCGTGTACCCTGGAGGTTGATTTGGAGTATCCTAAAGAGTTACATGATTTGCATAATGAAATGCCTTTAGCAGCAGAAAAATTAAAAGTTAGTAAAGTAGAAAAGTTAATACCAAACTTAAATGATAAGGAAAAATATTTACTTCATTATGAAGCTTTAAAGACTTACCAGAGATTAGGATTAAAAATTAAAAAAATACATCGTGGAATTAAATATCAAGAGAGTACCGCTATTAAAAAATATGTTGATAAGTGTGTAAATTTAAGAACACAAGCAAAAAAGGATAAAAATAATTTTTTAGATAATTTATGGAAGTTAGCAATGAATTCTGTTTTTGGTAAAACCATGGAAAATATAAGAAATAGAGTAAACATAGAATTAGTTAATGGTGAAAATAGTGAACGTTTTAAAAAGTTAACAGCAAAACATAACTTTCATAATCATACTATATTTGATGAAAATTTGGTTGCTGTTCATATGAAAAAAACATGGATTAAATATGATAAACCAATTTATTTAGGAGTAAGTATACTTGATATTAGCAAAACAACTATGTTAGAAGATTATTATAACTATTTTAAAAATAAATTTGGTGAAGATAAAGTATTTATGTGCTATACTGATACTGATAGTTATGTTTTAAAAATAGAAACTGAAGATTTGTATGAAGATTTAAAAGAGGATGCTGATGATTTGTTTGACTTTAGCAATTATCCGAAAAATCATCCATTATATAGTGATAAAAATTGTAATGTGTTAGGTAAATTTAAGGATGAACTAAAGGGAGATCTTTTAACTGGATTTGTAAGTCCTGGAGCAAAAACTTATGCTATGAAAAAATTAGTCTTAAAAAAGGATAAAGAAGGTAAAGCAGTAACCGATAAAGATGGTAAATTTAATTATATTAAGCCTATTGAAGCTAAAGATAAAGATGGTAAACAAATTTATAAAACAAATGAGAAAGCAGAAACTAAAAAATGTAAAGGTGTTAAAAAGTCCGTAATTAAAAATGACCTAAAATTTAAAACTTATAAAGATTGTTTGGATACTGAAAAAGATTTTTGTGTAACTATGGGAGGAATAAAAAGTAAACATCATGAATTAACCACTATAAAAATGAAAAAAATAGCATTAAGCTTTAAAGATGATAAAAAGGGTTTGATACTGAGAGATGGAAGTTATAGAACATTATCATGGGGTCATTATAGGCTGACTGATGAAGCATAGGGAGCAAGACCAAAAATAAAATATTTAATCTAGTAAAAAGATTAAATATTTAACTAATTGGAAAATCATTTTCTGTTGTAAAAGGAATTAACAATTTTATTAATGCATTTCTATTTAGTCTAGTAAAACCTTTTATTTGTTTCTTTACTGCTAAAAATTAGTAATATATGATTTTAGATGAAAACTAATCCATTCTTTAAATTCATCATCATCAAAAAAATTGTCTACATAACATTCTTTTTCTTTTTTAATTTTACATAATTCTTTTTTATTTATATCATCTTCTTGGTTTATTTCATCAAATCTGGTTTTTATAATTTCATCTTCACAATTTTCAAAAAAGACTGCAATTGCATGGTAAACCTTGTTTTCCATCTTTCCTAACTTATATCTAAAATCTTCTAGTAAGTCCTCCTCATCTTTTTCAATTTGTTCTTCTTTTGTTCTTTCTTTCTTATCATCTTGTATCTCTATACTTAGTTTTCTTTTAAAATCATAATTATCACGATAAGCTTTTTCATACACATCAAGCTCATCAACAGTATTGTTTGTTGTTAGTGTTTGTTGGTTATTATCAGTCATTTTTACACAGTAGGATAGCACAATTTTTAACTTTTAAATCAAATTTTTATTTCTTTATAGAAATAGAATTTTTTTTTTTTTTTTTATTAAAAATCTTAAGCCACCCAAAGGTCATAAACTGGCTAGCCATTGCGTGATGCGTTGGTTGATGGGGAGGTTAAGCGATTAGCTGATGTAAGGGTTTGTCATTGCGTGATGCGTTGGTTGATGGGTGGGTTTGTCTGGCTAACTGATGTAAGGGTTTGTCATTGCGTGATGCGTTGGTTGATGGGTGGGTTAAGCGATTAGCTGATGTAAGGGTTTGTCATTGCGTGATGCGTTGGTTGATGGGTGGGTTTGTCTGGCTAACTGATGCACTTTGTTAGAGGAGACTTATTAAGTAAATCAAAGTATGATGATGATGTTAAAGCGGTTTAAAGCAAGGAAGGGAGGAATGGGTTAAAGCGGTTTAAAGGTAAATTTTTTTTAATTTTTTTTTTTTCGAAAATTTTTTATCTACTACATAAGGGATTGATATGTTATAATAATTGAATTAAAGGTAAAAGGATTAAGATAGAAGTTAGTTTGATTTAATTATGAATGCTTAACCTATTGGTTTTGATAATTTTATGAGCATGCGGATATGTATGTTACATGAAATTGATAATGGGAGTGACAGAGGATAAGGGTTAGCAGAGGGGATAAGGGCGGGTTGATTTGGATAAATTACACAGCGTGCTTAAGCGTGGTTGATTTTTGTTAACGATAATAAATACATAACTTTATTAAGGCTGGGCCACTTTAAGGCGGATTTATTTTGTTTAGCGAATGCGTGAGTATAAGGGGGGTTGGCCTAGATCAAGTATTATATTATCTACTACTGGGGAAAAAAAAAAAAAAAAAATGCTGGTTACCAGCATTTTCTCATTTTCCGACAATGTTTTCAAAAGGCATCTTCCTCGGGTCATTAAAAGTTGGGATTGTGTGGTAAAGGGTTATGCTGACTCCCTTGTTATGGATCTGCTGGATCAGACCAGAGTGCGTAAATTACATGTTATATACGATCCCTGATCAGACTATGTTTTCCCACTATATTGAAAGCATGTGTAGATGACAAAATAAAAGCTGCTCAAATGATGATTTCTGTCATTGATATGATAGAAAACATTGTTGAAAAAGGAAAAAATGATGGTAAGCAGCATTTTTCCTTCTATTTATTCATTTTTCTATCAGTACCAAAAAGTAGGTCAAAAGCCAGTACATTTAGCAACAGTGGAAAACGATCTTTGAGTGCAGAAAACTAAATGGTGGTGCTGATAAGTAAGGAGTTGATTTTGCATCCTAGATCTGCAATAAACTCTTTTTAACCTTTAAATCTTTACCAAACGACAAAATTTTGGACTAGTCCAAATTCAAACCATCAAAACTTGACATTCAGTTTGGGAAGATTAGAAAACACTGTTGAAAAGGAGAAAATGCTGGTTACCAGCATTTTTTTCTTTTCTCACAATGTTTTTGAAAGTCTTCCTTCTCGGGATCGTTAACACACGACAATGTACGACAAGGGTTTAAGCCCTTTTTACAACTATAGTTGCTTCTGAGGTCAATATAGACTTTGATATTTCATTTATTTGGGTCTTATTTCCAGATTTAAAATGTATTTGGGTTCATTTGACACTTTAAAGGTTAAGGGATGATGAAAGTCCAGGTGACAGAATTTTATTTCCTCTCCTACCACTGAATATCCCACTAGCTTTGACTTTGTATATTTTGGCAATAATCTCGTGTCTTTTAACCCTTCATCACACAATCACGACTTTTAACAACCATAAAGAAAAAGCTTTTTAAAAAAAACATTGTTGGAAAAGGAGAAAATGCTACTGAAAACATTGTGAGAAAAAGAGATAATGCTGGTAACCAGCTGACAGCGTTTTCTCATTTTCCCACATGTTTTCTACCCTTCCAAACTCAAATTCAGATTTTGAGTCACATTTAGTTTGTTTCTGCAAATGTTTCCGATTTAGACATGTCTAAAATTTTGTCGTTCGGTAAAGATTTAAAGAGTATGTAACATGTGTAGTGCTTGTAAAGAAACTCATGAAACAGAAGTTCTCTAGAATATGAGCATATTCTTCTTTTACCACTATGTTTTCTAGAATGGTCAGCTGCAAGATGAATAAACTTATTTGTAGCATGAGAGCATTTAACATTTCATCTCTCAGCAAAACTTATGTTGTTGTGAACATCTAGATCAAGATCAGGACTGCACAGAAGATCCAATCAGATTTTGGACCCACACAGCCCAATACCTTGTAACATATTCTAATAATGAAATTGCAATATTTGGCTCTGTCCTGTTTAACTCTTACCAAAATGACCACATTTTAGAATTGTCAAATTTGAAAGCAATTTGCAGACGACAAAATCAGTGTGACTCAAAACTGAAATTTGTTTCTGGAAGGATAGAAAACATTGTGTAAAAAGGACAAATTGCGGGTAACCAGTATTTTTCTCCTATTTCCACATTGTTTTCCAAAGCTTTTTTCCCCAGGGTCGTTAGAACGCTGGCATGTTTGGTCAAGGCCCATTTCATCAAGTCAGCACTCTAAAGATTAATTTGTAAGAAAAGTGTTTTAGGCCGTTTTCCAACATTTCTTCTGTTTTATCTTGAGGGCTAGTGCACCTATTCATGCTTTCCCAAGCTTCTCTTGCCAGTTCCTTCCATTACATTCCATTCAAACTTCTGGCAGCTTTCTTATATCACAATAATGTTCAGTGGTTAAAATAGAACGGAAAAAAACCTGTAGCAATGACATATCATCAACTCTTTGGATAGGGTTTGACCTAGCTAGGAATCAAGTTTGGACTCATTGGATTCAAGCCGTGTACACTTGACCAACCTACCCTCTTGGCTTGGTACCTAAGTTTTAATCCTTTGCCAAATAATCCCAAGTCTAATTGTCCTGAGAGAAAAAGAGGCGTTTGAAAACTTGGTGAGAAAAGGAGAAAATGCTGGTAACCAGCATTTTCTCCTTTTCCCACAATGTTTTCTAACAGTTTAAAGACTAATCATATCATTTAAGTCACGCTGAAGTTGTCATTTGTAAAAGCTTTCAGTTTAGATAGGTCAAAAATTATATTATCATGTGATAAAAAGTCAATAAAGATCATATTCTAACGTCTGGAGAAAGAAATTATTGGATTTGACTATATCAATCAGAATGATGGACAAAGATGTTACACGTTCAAAACTGCTTTTATTGATCAATCCACAAAATGTCTTACATTTGTTGAATACATGGTTTTTATTGCCATTTTCCATGTTATTTCAGCTACATGGCGGTGACAAGTGCCCCTAATAATATGAATACATGAAGTTTCTTTTAACAGTTCCATTCTAATGGCTGCTTTACCACAGAAATTATGCCTGTGTAATGTTCAGCAGGATATAACTATATTAGAAATATCAAACATACCTGAGATAAAGCTAGAAGATCAAACTACTCATATTTTGGTCTAATTTTGATAAAACATAAGAGCGTGCCTAGCCTTTTAAAATTGAGGATTCAATATCTACTCAGTGGTTACCTCTTTACAACATCAAAATTTGAGACAAGTCCATAAAGGCAGATTATGAGTTTTTTTCCCTCTTCTTCCCATAATCTCTTCGAAAGCATTTTGTCTTAGGGCTATCTAAACACTGATTTGTCTGGTAATGTTGATTTATAGATAATTGTAAAAGCCCGAGATTGATCGTTGTTTGAAACACGGTTCACCTAGGAGTAGCCTTGTGCATGGCATTAAATAGGTCCAGCCTTCTACTTGTTAAACCTAAGAAAGCCACAAGTGAGCTTTTGCTGATAAATGACTGAAATATCATAACATGCAATGAACACACCATTCAAACAAGTTTTTTTTTTCAGATGTCAACACGGAGGATACCATGTGTCAATAGCGTGAGGAAAGTAAGCAACTATCAGGTCACGAGTCGGATACGCTAAACAATAAGCTACCTGGGCCTAATTTGTGGGAGGATGCCATGTGTCAACAGCTTGAGGAAAGAGGTGGGTTAAATTTTTCATTTAGTTTTTCTTTCGTAGGATGAAACCATTCTTATCACAACTCCTTAGACCAGGAAGGAATTCTAAATGGTTTCAGTCTTTCACATGTAAATCCATGCTTTGAATTTGCTTTATTTCTTGTGTGTATTTGTCATCAAAATTGCAATAAGTTTTCGTTTATAGTGCTCTAACAATGCTATAAATTCGTTTTGTATTTTGTTCAGAAAGTTCCTGTTCATATTTGCCTAACCACAGTGCGAATATCTTTTGCAGTTATTTTTCAACAAAACTTCAATTAGTTTATGTTTATAAATCACTAACCATGCTTTGAATTTGCTTTATCTTGCATATTCCTTATTAAAAATTAGTAAGCTTTTGTTTATATTTGTCAACCATGCTTTGTATCTTGTGTATGCATTTTCATGAAAATTGCAGGTAGGTTTTGTCTATAGATTTCTTCATGTTTTGCATTGGCTTTATCATGAGTATGTATCTCTAATCCAAATTTAAGCAAAGTTTTGTCCTTCCAGGCATTTCTTTCTCCTGTTTCGAGTTTGCTTTATGTGGTATGTTTATTTCTCATCCAAATTATCGTTAGTTTTTTGTCTATATTCACCTAATCATCCTGTGAATTTGCTTTATCTAATGTTTACATGTATTTTCTCATCAAAGTTTTAGTATGTATTTTGTTTATGTCTCTCTGACAACATTTTGCATTTGCTTCAATATGTGTATTTATTTCTCATCATGAATATATTGTAGTATATACCTTGTAGTTAGTTTCTGTTCATTAGTCACTTACCATGATTTGAATTTGCTTTATCTTGTGAATGTATTTCTAATCAAAATTTCGGTAGGCTTTTGCATATATTTCTCTAATCGTGCATTGCATTTGCTTTGTCTCAGGCAAATATTTCTTGTGAAAATTCCAGTAAGTCTTTTAAATGTATTTGCCTAACTATGCTTTTGCTTTGTTTTGTCTGATGTATGTATTTCTCGTGAAAAATTCAGCGTTTTTTGTTTATATTTCTCTAACCATGCTTTGAATATGGTTTATGTCTTGGGTATATCTTTTCAAAACTTTGGTAAATTTTTGTTTATATTTCACCAACCATACTTTGAATTTCCGTTATCCCATGTGTGTGTGTTTCGCATCCAAATTGTGAATAGATTTGGCTTTCATTTATCTGACCATGCATTTCATTAGTTTTATGTCATATTTCTAATCCACATTTAATAGGTTTTTGTTCATATCTCTTCAACCATGCATTGAAATTGCTTTATCTTGTGTATGTAATTTCTCTTAAAAATTTCAGTACCGGTAAGTTCCTGTTTCTATTTGTCTAACCCTGGTTTGAATTTGCTTTTATCTCTCGCAGCTGTTTCTCGTGAAAAGTTCAGGTAGTTTTTTCTTTTCATATATCTCTTATGCTTTGTATTTATCTTATGCTTTGCCTTTGTCATTTATGTACTTGTCTTGAAAATTTGAGTTAAGTTTTTGTATATACTTGTCTAACCATGCTTTGTCTGCATTAACTATTTTCTTGACTGGGTTTGTATTTGTTTATCCAATTATGCTTGGTTTCTTGTAGCTTTTTTTCATGTTTATGTACAGGCGTTTTTCAGTGCAGTACTGTCAGCACACATGTAACTTAGTAATAGGTCAGCAATAATATTCCCGATATATTCAGGTGTATAGAGAAAGATATAGGGTCTAATTAATGCTTGTTCTATGGTAATTATTTGTAGGTTTTATTTGTTTTGTTTGTATTGGTGTTAAACGCCGTTTAAACAGCTAATGTCATATCATGGCGATCAGTGCACCTACGCATGCGTTCCCTTGCTTTCTCACACCAGTAATGACACAACTTTCTTTCCAAACCACTGACTACTTTTTTCACATGCATCAGAGGTGAGAGGCGAAAACTCACCGGAAAGAAATTTTGCCTCAACTGAGTATCGACTCTGCAACTGTCAGGTCACGAGTCAGATACGCTAACCAATGAGCTACCCGGGTCTAATTTGTAGGCGGATGCCATGTGTCAACAGCTGTAGGAAAGAGGTGGGTTAAATTCATCATTTAGGTTTTCTTTGGTAGGATGGAACCTTTCTTATCACAACTCCTTAGACCAGGAAGGAATTCTGACAAGAATGGTTTCAGGCTTTCACATGTAAATCCATGCTTTGAATTTGCTTTATTTCTTGTTTGTATTTGTCATCAAAATTGCAATAAGTTTTCGTTTATAGTGCTCTAACAATGCTATAAATTCGTTTTGTATTTTGTTCAGAAAGTTCTTGTTCATATTTGTCTAACCACAGTGCGAATATAATTAATCTTTTGCAGTTATTTTTCAACAAAACTTCAATTAGTTTATGTTTATAAATCACTAACCATACTTTGAATTTGCTTTATCTTGCATATTCCTTATTAAAAATTAGTAAGCTTTTGTTTATATTTGTCAACCATGCTTTGTATCTTGTGTATGCATTTTCATGAAAATTGTTTCGAGTTTGCTTTATGTGGTATGTTTATTTCTCATCCAAATTATCGTTAGTTTTTTGTCTATATTCACCTAATCATCCTGTGAATTTGCTTTATCTAATGTTTATTTTCTCATCAAAGTTTTAGTATGAAGGAATTCTGACAAGAATGGTTTCAGGCTTTCACATGTAAATCCATGCTTTGAATTTGCCTTATTTTTGTATGTATTTGTCATCTAAATTGCAATTAGTTTTTGTTTTACATTCAAAACATGCTTTAAAATTGCTTTGTCTAGAGTATGTATGTCTCACAAAAATTTGATTGAGTTGTAGTCTGTATTAGTCTTGCCATGGTAGGAATATGTTTTGTGTCATGAATTAATTTTTCATGAAAATCCTAATGAGTTTTCTTTTGTATTTCTCTTTCCATGCTTTAAAGTTGCTTTGTGTTGTGTATGTATTTATCATCTAAATTGCAGTTTGTTTTATATATTCATCTATTCATCCTTTGACTTTGCTTTGTCTAGTTTTCGTTTATAGTGCTCTAACAATGCTTTTGTTCCTTTGTAATTAGCTGAACAAAACAAGGTTAAAAATACTTTAATCTAATAAAAGAGTACTCGGAGTTTTTACCACTTTTATAAATTGGTTGTAACACTCACCAAGGACCTCACACAAAAGGAAGGTCCCTTGAGAAAGGTAAAATAGCCGAACAAAACCAGGATAGATATATTTTACCCTAATACAAGAGCAGTCGGAGTTTTTATCGTTTTAATCCATTGGTCTTAACAGTTAACAGAGAAGTCCTTTGAGAAATGTTTCAAAATAGCTGAATATAACAATGATTAAAATATTTTGCCCTTATAATAGAGGACCTTGGTTTTCTTACCGCTTTTATCCATTGGTTTTGACACTCACCAGGGATGTCCTTTGAGAAAGTATTTTTTTAAATAGCTTAACAATACAAGGATGAAACTATTTTACCCTAACAAAAGAGTACTCGGAGTTTTTACCGCTTTTATCAATTGGTTTTGAACACTGACCAGGGAGGACACTTGAGAAAGTTTTCTTTTTTTAAAGCTGAACAAAACAAAGGTAAAAGTATTTTACCCTAATAAGAGAGCACTCGGAGTTTTTATCATTTCTATCCATTGGTTTTAATAGTCAACAGGAAAGTTCAATGAGAAAGGTTTTAAAATAGCTGAATATAACAATGATAAAAATATTTTACTCTAATAAAAGAGGACCCAGAGTTTTTTACGGCTTTTATCCATTTAACGGTCCATTTAACCATCAGGGAGGTCCCTTGAGAAAGGCTTTTAAACTAGTCTTACAAAACAAGGACAAAAGTACTTTACCCTAATAAAAGAACTGTACAAAACAAAGATAGAAATATTTAACCCTAAAAAAAAGAGTACGTTGAGTTTTTACCGCTTCTATCCGTTGGTTTTAACACTCAACAGGGAGGTCACTTGAGAAAGTTTTTTTTTTTTTTAAATAGGTGAACAGAACAAGGGTAAAAACATTTTACCCATATAAAAAAGCACTCGGAGTTTTTGTCGCTTTCATCCATTGATTTCTGATACTCAACAGGGAAGTTTCTTGAGAAAGGTTTTAAAATAGCTGAATATGACGAGGCTAAAAATATTTTACCGTAATTAAAGGCTTTCAAATGTAGGAACGTAGCCAGTATGAAAGGCTTAAAAAAACAAAGAGTACACGAAGTTTTTAAAGCTTTTATCATCGGTTTTAATACCCACCGGGGAGATTCCTCGATGAAGATTTTAAAATGGCCAAACCAAGCTGGTATCAAAATATCTTTCCCTAAAGTGAGAGTATTCAGATTTTTTACCCTCTTTATCAATTGCATTTAACATTCACCAGAAAGGTCTCTTGATAAAGTTTTTTTTTTTTTTTTAATAAGGCAAACAAAAACAGGTCAAAAATACTTTACACTAATAAAAGAGTAGTCGAGGTTTGTACCGCTTTTATCCTTTATTTTTAACACCCCCAGTGACCTCACTCACTAGGGGTGTTAAATGAGAAAGGTTTTTTAAAACAGCCGAACAAAACCAAGATAGATACATTTTACCCTTATAATGGAGAACTCGGAGTTTTTACAATTTTTATTCAATAGTTTTAACAGTCAACAGAGAAGTTCCTTGAGAAAGGTTTAAATTAGCTGTATATAAGAATGATAAAAATATTTTTACTCCAATAAAAGAGCACCCGGAGTTTTGAACCGCTTTTATCCATTGGTTTTAACATTCACCAAAGAGGTCCCTTGAAAAAAAATGTTCTTTTAAAATCGCTGAATAAAACAAGGATGAAAATATTTTACGATAATAAAAGAGTAACTGCAGTTTTTATCACTTTTATGCATTGATTTTAACATTCACCAGGCAGGTTTCTAGATAATCTCCTTGTAAATAGCTGTACAAAACAAGGATAGAAATATTTTACCCTAAAAAAAAGCGTACTCGGAGTTTTTACAGCTTCTATCCGTTGGTTTTAATAATTACCAGGGAGGTCACTTGAGAAAGTTTTTTTTTAAATAGGTGAACAAAACAAAAACGTTTTACCCAAAAAAGCACTTCGAGTTTTGGCCGCTTTCATCCATTGATTTTTAAGGGAAGTCCCTTGAGAAAGGTTTTAAGACAGCTGAATATGACAAGGTTAAAAATATTTTACCCTAAATGAAGGCTATGAAATGTAGCAACGTAGCCAGGATGACAATATTTGAAAAAAGTACTCGAAGTTTTTAACGCTTTTATCATCGGGGAGATCCCTCGATGAAGATTTTAAAATGGTCAAACCTAGCTGGTATCAAAATATCTTTCCCTAACATGAGAGTATTTAGAGTTTTTACCCTTTTTATCAGTTGCGATTAACAATCACCAGAGAGGTCCCTTGATAAATTGTTTTCTTTTTAAATTAAAACAACATTAAAATACTTTACGCTAATAAAAGAGTAGTCGAGGTTTTCCCCGCTTTTATCCTTAATTTTTAACTCTCACCAGGGACCTCACTCACTAGGGAGGTTCCTTGAGAAAGGTTTTTAGAACAGCCGAACAAAACCAGGATAGATATATTTTACCCTTATAATAGAGAACTCGGAAATTTTACCATTCTTATCCATTGGTTTTAACAGTCAACAAGGAAGTCCCTTTGCAAAAGGTTTAAATAGCTTTATATAAGAATGATAAAAAATATTTTACTCTAATAGAAGAGCAGCAGGAGTTTTAACCGCTTTTTTCCATTGGTTTTAACACTCACCAGGGAGGTCCTTTGAAAAAGTTTCTTTTAAAATATAAACAAAACAAGGATGAAAATAGTTTACGATAATAAAAGAGTAACTGCAGTTTTTACCACTTTTATGCATTGGTTTTTAACATTCACCAGCTAGGTTTCTAGAGAATCTTTTTGTAAATAGCTGTACAAAACAAAGATAGAAATGTTTTACCCTAAAAAAAGAGTACTCGGAGTTTTTACTGCTTCTCTACCTTGGTTTTAACACTCACCAGGGATGTCACTTGAGAAAGGTTTTTTTCTTTATTAAATAGGTGAACAAAACAAGGGTAAAAATATTTTACCCTAATAAAAAAGCACTCCCGAGTTTTTTTCGCTTTCATCCATTGAATTTTAATACTCAACAGGGAAGTCCCTCGAGAGAGGTTCTAAACTAGCTGTATATAACAAGGTTAAAAATATTTTACCATAAATAAAGGCTATAAAGTGTAGGAACGTAGCCAGGATGAAAATATTTGAAAAGAGTACTCGAAGTTTTTAACGGTTTTTTCATCGGTTTTAATACCCACCGGGGAGATTTCTCGATGAAGATTTTAAAATGGCCAAACCAAGCTGGTATCAAAATATATTTCCCTAAATGAGAGTACATGTATTAAGAGTTTTTACCCTTTTTATCAATTGCGCTTAACATTCACCAGTGAGGTCCCTTGATAAAGTTTTTCTTTTTTTTTTTCTTTTTAAATTAGCTTAACAAAACTAGGTTAAAAATAGTTTACGCTAATAAAAGAGAAGTCGAGGTTTTTTACCGCTTTTATCCTTTATTTTTAACACTCACCAGTGACCTCACTCACTAGGGAGGTCTCTTGAGAAAGGTTTTCAGAATAGCCGGACAAAACCAGGATAGATATATTTTACCCTTATAATGGAGAACTCGGAGTTTTTACCATTTTTATCCATTAGTTTTAACAGTCAACAGAGAAGTTCCTTGAGAAAGGTTTAAATTAGCTGTATATAACAGTGATAAAAATATTTTACTCCAATAAAAGAGCACACAGGGTTTTTAACCGCTTTTATCCATTGGTTTAAACATTCACCAAAGAGGTCCCTTGAAAAAAATGTTGTTTAAAAATAGTTGAACAAAACAAGGATGAAAATATTTTACGATAATAAAAGAGTAACTGCAGTTTTTACCAGGATGAAATTATTTGAAAAGAGTACTCGAAGTTTTTAACGCTTTTTTTCATCTGTTTCAATACCCACCAGGGAGATCCCTTGACGAAGATTTTAAAACGGTCAAACCAAGCTGGTATCAAAAAATTAGCTGAACAAAACTAGGTTAAAAATAGTTTACGTTAATAAAAGAGAAGTCGAGGTTTTTTGCCGCTTTTATCCTTTATTTTTAACACTCACCAGTGACCTCACTCACTAGGGAGCTCTCTTGAGAAAGGTTTCTTTTTAAATAGGTGAATTAAACAAAGATTTTACCCTAATAAAAAAGCTCTCCGAGTTTTTGCCGCTTTCATCCATTAATTCTTAATACTCAACAGGGAAGACCCTTGAGAAAGGTTTTAAAATAGCTGAATATGACAAGGTTAAAAATATTTTACCCTAAATAAAGGCTATGAAATGTAGGAACGTAGCCAGGATGAAAATATTTAAAAAGAGTACTCGAAGTTTTTCACGTTTTTAGTATCGGTTTTAATACCCATCGCGGAGATCCCTCGATGGAGATTTTAAAATGGCCGAAGCAAGCTGGTATCAAAATATCTTTCCCTAAGAGTATTTAGAGTTTTTAGCATTTTTATCCATTGCGTTTAACATTGACCAGTGAGGTCCATTGATAAAGATTTTTCTCTTTTCAAATTAGGTAAACAAAACAACATTAAAAATACTTTACGCTATTAAAAGAGTGCTATGAGTTTTTACCGCTTTTATCCTTTGGTTTTAACACTCCCCAGGGACCTCAATCAAAATCAAAATAGCTAAAATGAGAGTATTTAGAGTTTTTACCCTTTTTATCAATTGCGCTTAACATTCACCAGTGAGGTCCCTTGAAAAAGTTTTTTTTTTTTCTTTTTAAATTAGCTTAACAAAACAAGGTTAAAAATAGTTTACGCTAATAAAAGAGTACTCGGAGTTTTTACCGCTTTTATCCACTGGCTTTAACACTCACCAGGGTCCTCACTCACCAGGGAGGTCCCTTGTGAAAGTTTTCGTTTGTAATAAGTTTTCGTTTGTATTTCTCTTTCCATGCTTTAAAGTTGCTTTATGTTGTGTATGTATTTATCATCAAAATTGCAGTTTGTTTTATATGTTCCTCTAGTTATAGTTTATAGTGCTCTAACAATGCTATAAATTCGTTTTTTTTTTTTCAGAAAGTTTTTGTTCATATTTGTCTAATCACAGTTTGAATTTGATTAATCTTTTGCAGTTATTTCTCAACAAAACTTCGATTAGTTTATGTTTATAAATCACTAAGCATGCTTTAAATTTGCTTTATGTATAAATCACTAACCATGTTTTAAATTTGCTTTATGTTGCATATTCCTTATTAAAAATTAGTAAGCTTTTGTTAATACTTGTCAACCATGGTTTGTATCTTCTGTATGCATTTTTCATGAAAATTGCAATAAGCTTTTGTCTATAGATTACTTCATGTTTTGAATTAGCTTTATCTTGAGTATGTATCTCTAATCCGAATTTGAGCAAAGTTTTGTCATTCCAGGTATTTCTTTAGCCTGTTTCGAGTTTGTTTTATGTGGTGTGTTTATTTCTCATCCAAATGATCGTCAGTTCTTTTTCTATAATCATCTAATCACCCTGTGAATTTGCTTTATCTAATGTCTATTTTCTCATCAAAGTTTCAGTGTGTATGTATTTTGTTCATGTCTCTCTGACAATATTTTGCATTTGCTTTAATGTGTGTCTCTCTAATTTAGGGTTTTGAAATGTAGGTCCGTCGACGAAGGTTTAAAAATGACCAAACCTAGCTGGTATCAAAATATCTTTCCCTAAAACTACAGTATTACGAGTTTTTACCCCTTTTACCCAATGCTTTTGACATTCACATGGGAGGTCCTTTGAGGAAGACTTTTTTTTTTTTTTTTTTTTAATTAGCTGAACAAAAGGGTACATCGGTTTTAAAACCCACCGGGGAGATCCCTCGATGAAGATTTTAAAATGGCCACACCAAGCTGGTATCAAAATATCTTTCCCTAAAATGAGAGTATTTAGAGTTTTTATCCTTTTTACAAACTGCGTTTAACATTCACCAGAGAGGTCTCTTGATAAAGTTTTTTTTTTTTTCTTTTTAAATTAAAAAAAACATTGAAAATAATTTACGCTAATAAAAGAGTAGTCGTGGTTTTTCCAGCTTTTATCCTTTAGTTTTAACTCTCACCAGGGACCTCACTCACTAAGGAGGTCCCTTGGGAAAGGTTTTTAGAATAGTCGAACAGAACCAGGATAGATATATTTTACCCTTATAATAGAGAACTCGGAGATTTTACCATTCTTATCCATTGGTTTTAACAGTTAACTAGGAAGTCCTTTTGAGAAAGTTTTAAATAGTTGTATATAAGAATGATGAAAAGCTTTTATTATAATAAAAGAGCACCCGGAGTTTTTAGCCGCTTTTTTCCATTGATTTTAACACTCACCAGGGAGGTCCCTTGAAAAAGTTTCTGTAAAAATATCTGAACAAAACAAGGATAAAAGAGTAACTGCAGTTTTTACCACTTTTATGCATTGATTTTTACATTTACCAAATAGGTTTCTAAAGAATCTTTTTGTAAATAGCTGTACAAAACAAAGAAATGTTTTGCCCTAAAAAAAGAGTACTCGGAGTTTTTACTGCTTCTATCCGTTGGTTTTAAAACTCACCAGGGATATCACTTGAGAAAGTTTTTTCTTTTTTTTTTTTTTTTTTTTTTTTAAATAGGTGAACAAAACAAGGGTAAAAACATTTTACCGAAATAAAAAAGCACTCCGAGTTTTTTTCGCTTTCATCCATTGATTTTTAATACTCAACAGGGAAGTCCCTCGAGAAAGGTTCTAAACTAGCTGTATATAAAAAGCTTAAAAATATTTTAAATTTAAATAAAGGCTATAAAATGTAGAAACGTAGGCAGGATGAAAATATTTGAAAAGAGTACTCGAAGTTTTTAACGCTTTTTTCATCGGTTTTAATACCCACCAGGGAGATCCCTCAATGAAGATTTTAAAATGGCCAAACCAAGCAGGTATCAAAATATCTTTCCCTAAAATGAAAGTATTTACAGTTTTTACCCTTTTTATCAATTGCGTTTAACATTCACCAGTGAGGACCCTTGATAAAGTTTTTTCTTTCTAAATTAGCTTAACAAAACTAGGTTAAAAATACTTTACCCTAATACAAGAGCAGTTATGGATTTTACCGCTTTTATCCTTTATTTTTAACGCTCTCCAGGGACCTCACTCACTAGGAAGGTCCCTTAAAAAGGTTTTTAGAATAGCCGAACAAAACCAGAATAGATATATTTTACCCTTATAATAGAGAATTCGGAGTTTTTATTATTTTTATGAATTGGTTTTAACAGTCAACATAGAAGTCCCTTGAGAAAGGTTTAAAATAGCTGTATATAAGAATGATAAAAATATTTTACTATAACAAAAGAACACTCGGAGTTTTTAACCGCTTTTTTTTCCATTGGTTTTAACACTCACCAGGGAGATCCCTTGAAAAAGGTTCTTTTAAAATAGCTGAACAAAAGAAGGATGAAAAAAATTTACGATAATAAAAGAGTAACTGCAGTTTTTACCACTTTTATGCATTGGTTTTAGCATAGCATTCAACGGGTAGGTCTCTAGAGAATCTCTTTTTTAGATAGCTGTACAAAACCAATATAGAAATATTTTACCCTAAAAAAAAGAGTACTCTTGATTTTTTACCGCTTTTATCCGTTGGTTTTTTACACTCACCGGGGAGGTCACTTGAGAAATATTTTTTTTAAATAGGTGAACGAAACAAGGATAAACACGAAAGCACTCGGAGTTTTTGCCGCTTTTATCCATTGATTTTTAATACTCAACAGGGAAGTCCCTTGAGAAAGGTTTTAAAACAGCTGAATATGACAAGGTTAAACATATTTTACTCTAAATAAAGGCTATGAAATGTAGGAAAGTAGCCATGATGAAAATATCTAAAAAGAGTACTCGAAGTTTTTAACGCTTTTATCATCGGTTTAACCCTTTTTATGCATTGCTTTTAATATTCACCAGGGATGTCCCTCGAGAAAGTTTTTTTTTTCTTTTTAAATCAGCTTTTAAATCAGCTGAACAAAACAAGGTTAAAAATAGTTTACGCTAATAAAGAGTACTCGGAGTTTTTACCACTTTTATCCACTGGTTTTAACACTCACCAGGGTCCTCACTCACCAGGGAGGTAACTTGAATAAAGGTTTTCAAAATAGCTGAACAAAATTAGGGGAAATATATTTACCCTAAAAAAAACACACACCGGGAGTTCTTTAACGATTTTACCCATTGGTTTTAAATCTCACCGGGGGCGGGGGGGGGGGGGAGTAAGGTTTTTTTTATAGCTGAACAAAACAAGGATGATAATAAAAGAGTACTCGCAGTTTTTACCACTTTTATTCATTGGTTCTAACACTCACTAGGGAGGTCCCTCGAGGATTTCTTTTTTTATTAGCTGTACAAAACAAGGATAAAAATGTTTTACCCTAAAAAATGAGTGCTCAGAGTTTTTATCGCTTCTACCCATTGGTTTTAACACTCACCAGGGAGCCCATTTGAAAAAGTTTTTTTTTTTTTAATAGTTGAACAAAACAAGGATAAAAACATTTTACCCTAATGAAAAATCACTCGGAGTTTTTACCGTTTTTATCTATTGATTTTTGACACTCAACAGGGAAGTCCCTTGAGAAAGGTTTTAAAATTGCTGAATATGAAAAGGCTAAAAATATTCTAATCAAATTAAAGGTTTTATAATGTCGGAGCCTGACCAGGGTGAAAATATTTAGAAAGAGTACTCGAAGTTTTTACCGCTTTATCTTTTTAATTTCGGTTTTAGTTCCCACCGAGGAGATCCCTCGCTGAAGATTTTAAAATGGACATACTTAGCTGGCATAGAATAGTTTACTCCTAAAATAAGATTTTAACAAGGTTTTAACCGATTTTATTTATTGGTTTTGATACTCACTAAGCAGGTCCCACGATGGCAGTTTTTAAATGGCAGAACCTAGCTAGAATGAAAATATCTTACCCTTAAAAAAGTGTACTTTTAATTTTTACCGTTGTTTATCCATAGCTTTTAATACTCGCCAGTGCAGTCCTTCGATGAAGGTTTTAAAGGCATGAAAATATTGTACCCTAAAATATAAAGATCAAAAGGTATAACCACTCTTATCCATTGCTTTCAACAGGTCGCTTGATTGAAGTCTTTGAATAGATAACATAGCTAAGATTAAAATATTTTACCCTTATAAAAGGGTACTTGGAGCTTTTACCGCTTTTATCCATTGGGTTTAATACTCACCTAAGAGGTCCCTTAATAAAGGTTTTAAAACGGTCAAACATAGCCAGGATTTTTTTTTTTTTTTTTTTTTTACACACAGACAAAAGTTGTACTTGCGTTTTTACCGCTGTTACCCATTGCTTCTAATAATCAACAGCAAGGTCCCCCAATTAGGTTTAGAATGTAGGAACCTAGCCAAGATGAAATACTTGGCTTAGAAAGAGTACACAAAGATTTTATCGCTTTTATCCATTGGTTTTTAATACTCGGGGAGGGGGCTATTCAAGATTTTAAAATGGCTAAACCTTGCCGTTATCGAAATATTTCACTGTAAAAAATATGGTTTTCGGGATTTTATGGCTTTTATCCATTGTTTTTAATACTCATAAGGGAGGTCACTTGACAAAGATTTAAAATGGCCAAACCTAGCCGAAATAAGAACCGTTGTTCGAAAAGAAGAGGGTCTTCAGGGTTTTTTTACGGATTTTTTTATTCGAATGTTAACTTATTAAGTTTTGTTTGTCATTGTCTAGCATTGGTTTGAATTTAGTATCTTTCGTGTATGTATTTCTCTTGAAAATTTCAGTAAGTTTTGTTTTATATATCTCTATCTATGCTTTGAATTTACTTTATCTCATGTATGAATTAATCTTAAAACATTGAGTGAGTTTTTGTAAATACCTGACTAATCATTCTTTGAATTTGCATTACCCTGGGTGTGTACTTCTTGTATCAATTGTAGTGAAGTTTTTGTTCATATTTGTCTCACCATATTTTCATATTTGCTGTATGTTGTGTATGTAGATCTATTCCTCTTGAAAATTTCCGTAAGCTTTGTCTAACTGTGGTTGGAATTTGCTTCATCTCGTGTATGTATTTGTCGTGAAAATATCAGCAAGTTTTTGTTCATATTTTTATAACCGTACTTCGAATGTACTTTGTCATGTATGTATTTGTCTTGAAAATTTGAGTAAGTTTTTTTAATATATCTACTAGTATCTAAACATACGTTGTTTGTATAAACCTTTTTCCTTGATTATATTTGTTTATCTAACCATGTCTAGTTTCTGGTACATTCAGTTCATTGTTATTAATGTTAATTTGTGAAATACATGTAAGCAGCTAGTGATAAATTTGACCCACATGGAGATGTGGTTTGCTCCTTATCCTAATTATTTTCTACTTTCAGAGCAGACAGATTGATGAAACATAGAAGCCAAATGTGCGATGGTTGAAATAAGACTAGCTTATGAAAATATCAAGGATCTGGTAATACATCAATTTCCCTTAGCTTTCTACAAAAGCTGTATTCTCATTAAAAGAATAGGGACTGATCCTTTTAAAAAGATGATTCATTGATGAGTACATGAAGAGGATATACCTTTTGTGACTAGCTTATGAAAATGTCAAGGATCTGGTAGTACATCAATCTCCCTCAGTTTTCTACAAAATCGTGTGCTCATTAAAAGATAGTTTCTTTGTATATATAAAAGAATAATTGATGATTAACAAAAGAATATGTCTTATGTGATTTTGGTTTATTGTCTTATGTATCAGACTTTATGATCATGTTGAGGGTCCTGCGTGGCTCAGTGGTAAAGTGTAGGTGTAGGACTCGTGACCGAGATACTTCGCGTTCGAGCCTCACTGGATCCACTGGGTCTTTCGTGTGAGTGTCCTCGGGCAAGACACTTCAGAGCTCTAGCTTATTACTGATGAAACCCAGGAAATATATAAATATGCGAGTTGCCATCGTGACAGAAATAATGCTGAAAGTGGCATAAAATACCATTCAAACAATCTTTTACTATCTTGTTTGTCACCCTTTATCTATTTTTGCACCATTCCTTTGACTATCTTCATATACTTGGAATGCAGCAAAAAATGGAAATATGTGAAAAAACCAACTTGTTTCTACTCTTTTCCAAATGAAAAGTTAGAAGCATTTGCAGACAACAAATTAAATATAAAACTTTCTCCTTTTCCTTTTATGTTTACAAAGATATTCTTTCAAAGGGTAATCAACTTGGTTCTGGTTTTGTAAAGGGTATTGTGAATAAATATAACAAAGTCAGGGCAGTTTTATTAGATGTTATTGGATAATATAGCCCTTTACCTCACAAACCCGAGTTTTTAACGACCTTAGAAAGAAGCCTTTTAAAAACATGTGAAGATGCTTGTAAGCAGGATTTTCTCCTATTCCTAAAATGTTTTCTGTACTATCAAAGAGAAATCCATCAGTTGAACCACATTCTAATTGTCGTCTGCAAATGCTTTCAATTCGGATAAGTCTACTTTTTTGTCATGTGGTTAAGAGACTGTGTATAATCCAACCTTGATCTACAGCGTCCTAAACCACAGTAGTGATGGGCACATTATGGGTAGAGATAGTATAGTACTGCTGAAAAGAAAACATCAAAATGGCCATTGTGAGCTTACGTTGCAGTTTGATGCATGAGAAATCTTAGATGGCTGAAGTTCTGTTCATTGCTTCCCACTGTTGGGTGATTTATTCAGACTACTATAGGTATGATGGTTTAACAAAAAAGTAGTTAATGTTATATTTATCTTGTGTAGGTATGAAAAAGGTCCACCCTTTACTACAACAGAAATCATGGACACAGTGTACCACCCTTTACTACAACAGAAATCATGGACACTATGTAGAACCCACCACTACAACAGAAACCATAGACACTATGTACCACCCACCACTACAACAGAAACCATGGACACTATGTACCACCTACCACTACAACAATAATCATGGGCACAGTGTACTACCCACCCCTACAACAGAGATAGTGGACACTACGTAGTAAGAGACAAAACGAACTGTGAATCCTTCACCTTCATTAATGTGCCATATTCGAGCCTATTGTTATTTCACGGGAATTTATATTATAGAGACCAATAGTAGGGAAGAGAAGAAGAGAAGAGTGCAGTCCAAGTGTACATTTGTACAAACTCCGTTTAATACACTTTAAATGATTGCATGGTATCCGTTTGCATTCATAGAGACTTCCAACTGGATTACTTTTCGACCAGATATTTGTTGTTGCGTAGTTTAAGGAAAAAGAAGACTGATCTTGATTTTCACTTTCAACAAACAGGTTGTGATTGGCGCACTATGCATTAACGGCATTTTTAAATTCTTTTCAACATTTTTTTTTTTTCTTTCCTCTTTCAAGGACGACTCCCATCATTTGGACATGTTCAAATTGGTCATCTGTAAATGCTCTAAATTGTAAAGACATATGTCAAGATGCTCACATTATCTAACTAAGTGGCGAATGTAGCAAAGTCAAAAGTGTTGCAAAAATTTTGCTAGCATTTTTTGACGTCAACACTTCCTCCTGTCTTAAAAAAAAATATAAGATATTGGAAATATGATTTAAAATGTTCTTCTGATAATTCATTTCACAAAAAAGTTGCAAGATCAGAGAGCACAAAATGTGCAAAAGGTTAGAAACTCATTAAAAATCTTCCAGAAATTAATTGAGTTATTCTTTAGAATTATTTGAGAACCACAAATGAACATTTGATCCTTTTCCAAAGAATACTACTTTTTAAAGACCATGAAGCAAAAACCCTTTGCTAATCAATCCTGCTGTATTAACGAGCCTGCCGTAGAAACCTACAGGAAACATTGTGGGTGAAAAAGAAATTGCTGGTAACAAGCGCTTTCTCCTTTCTCCTTTATGTTTAAACCCTTTGAAAGATAGAAATCATCATTTAGACTATGTTCGGTTGGTCATTTGTAGATGATATCAATTTGGACAAGTCTAACTATAAAGCATTTTCTCCTTTTCCCACAATGTTTTACACCCTTTTAATCCTCTACTAAACGATCGCATTTTTAACGATCCTGAAGAAAAAGGCTTTTGGAATAATTCTGAGGAAGGTAGAAAATACTAATAACAAGCAGTTTCTCCTGTTTCCATGCACAATGCTTTCTACCCTTTCAGAGACCAGTCTCAACATTACAGCCACATTAAATTTGTCATCTGCCACTGCTTTGAAATTGAAAGAGTCTAAAATTTTGTTGTATGGTAAAGAGTTAAAGATAGATATTATCATTTGGACTATGTTTTATTTGTTGCCTGTAAATGCTTTCAATTTGGACAAGTGTAGAGTTTTGTCGTTTGGTGAAAAGTCAAAGAATTGTGGGGAAAGGAAAATATGTTGGTAAACAGCCTTATGCTCTTTACCCACAATATTCTATACCCTTTCAAAAACAAATTCTATAATCTAAGCAACATCTATTTTGTCATCTGCGAATGTTTTCAGTATGGACATATGTAAATGTTGCAGTCTGATAAGAATTTAAGGGTTTACATGTATCTAGCTGTGCAAGAATACCTTTAAGAAATACTGGTATTGTAACTGTACTGGTGAAAACCAGGAAATACATTAATATGTGAGCTGTCGCCGTGATATGACTGGAATGATGCTGAAAGCGGTGTTAAACACCATTCAATCAATCAATCAATCAATCAATCAATCATTCAACTTTATTTTAGTTGTATAGTGGCAGTCAGCGCGCCTATACATGCTTTCCTGGAGTTTCTATTACCAGTAATTCGCACAGTATTCTTCCCAAGCCACTGGTTGCTTTCCCATGTGATCATCGTCTACACAATGATCAGCATGCAGAGAAAAATGAACCCTCAAGCAACGACTATCATCAGTCCTTATAAAGAAAGTGGCCAAGCTGGGGATTCGAACCAGCCCCACTGTTCTCAAGTCCCGTACGCTATCGACCGCGTTCCGCCAGATTGTGTGCTAAAGGGATTCCTTATATGTAAATGATAGAAATATCAACGACAACTTCGACTATTTTTCGGGATCAAGAGGGTCAATAGGATATGAGTTCAAAACAAAAAATGTTCAAAATGAATGACAATAACAATTAACCACTAAACAGACGACAAAATTTCAGACTCGTCCAAATTGGAAGCATTTGCAGATGATACATGTGGCTCAAATGTTGGGATTGGTTTTGAAATGGTAGGAAACATTGTGGTTAAAGGAGAAAAAACCAGCATTTTGTCCCTTTCCCACTTTGTTTTCAGAAGCTTTCCCTCTCAGGGGTAGTTAAAATTCTGGACTGATTGGTAAAGGGTTGAAGAAAAACCAAGGGACCTTAGCTATCCATATTGAAATACATGAACACACACACACTGTAAGAAAATAGGTCATTGGGTTACTTTGGTAGAAGATGGTTCTAATAGATAAGTAAGAGACAATTAAATAGTGGCATGCAAACGTTGAAAACTTGAAACTGTTGCTCTTGCATCTCACTTTAGCAGTTCAAGTATTGTATGTGTAGAGCTCCAGTTAAATGCAACCATTTCGTCTTTTCTAAACACTACAGTTCTTGCTTTAAATATTTTCTTTCTTTCGATTTTTACATCCATTTGGGGCTTCCGTATACCCTGTTAAAATTAAAAGACAAATCTAGTCTGCTTGGTGATTAATCCTTTACCAGACGACACAATTTGGGGCCCATCAAAATTGAGAAAATTTGCACACGACTATTGTTGCCCAAATGGTGTAAATTGTGCTTAAGAAGACAGAGAACATTGTGACAAAAGGAGAAAATGCTGGTAACCAGCACGTTCTCCCTTAGCCCACAATGTTTTCAAAGATCGTCTTCTGTAGGGTTGTTTATAGTCAGGATTTTTTGATAAAGGGTCAACATCGTTTCAACATTATTTCAGTCACATCAGCAGGGCCGTAAGCAGGGGTTTAGAATCATTATGTAGTCTGAATTGAGAGCACTGTTTCACCCTTAGGCTGCCGAGCAGGGCCCTATTTGCAGACAGGGTGAATGTGCAGTCTGATCTACAGGATTCAATCACAATATTTGAATTTTTACTATTGGTTGGAAATTTCATTTAAAAAAAAAAAAAAAATTAAAAAAATGAATTAAGAAAAATAAAAATTATAAAAAAAACTTTCAGTTAGTTATGAATATGAAGTTGTTCTATAAAGTGATAATGATAAGAATATTTTCCCTTCTTTTTCATTACGCACTTGCATATTGTGGAAGACTTGCACTTACGCACTTGCATGTTTTGGAAGAGGCGTAATCGTTCTACCATGTGATCCTACAGTCGTCTTTCCAAGAATTGATTTAAAGAATATGGCTAATCTTGAAGCTTAAGCTTATAGTAATTAAACGGAAATAACCCCTCAACACACTCGTCAAATTATGGAACTCTGAAATGGTGAAACCATTTTTTGAAATTGATATCAAACACCCTGTAATCTTCTGATCTGAACTGTCTGACTACCTTCTAAAACAAAAAGAGCAGCGTTTCCTTTAGAGTCGATCAGTAGTTATTTATTGGCTTGCTGAAGTTCAAATTACTCCTTTCTACATATACATGTACTTTTAGGGCGGGTACGTGCTCCTATATACTTTTTTTAAAGCCTCCAGACGGAGTCAAATGCTTTGAATGAATTCTTAGGAAGGCAACTGTAGGATGATATCTGTCTAGTTGTCAAATTTCAGTTGTCTCACAGAAGGAAATGGTTTAGAATAAAAGTTTAAGGATGCCCGTTAACGCATATGACGAACAAAGGGTAAGCTCACTGGCCTTTGGCCAAAGGAGTTAAATCTAACTTACACTGGCGGCGGCTGTCTTTTCGATTCATGGTAACTACTCGATAAGGCCACCGCCTGTTCAGACACATGGAGAGGTCGAATTATCTTTTATGCTGCAAAAGAAAATGTAATCAACCCCATTGATTATAGTAAAAGACTATAGATATCCGTTCCTTTTTGCAGGGCTTTTTGCTAATCACCTGGTTTAGAAATATCCTGACTCCATGAGACATAATTGTGAAAAAACGGACGTGCCTTGGTAAGTCCCAGGTTTTCCATGTAAATTTCACCGGTCTCTGTTTTGGTTTTGGCTAAAAGCAAAAACACGTAGTTTGAAAATAGCAAATATGTTCTGAGATTTATTAAAAAAAATACTCATATACTCGGAAACCCGGTATCGTAATCAATCAGGTAAAAATGAAAATATCAGAATTGACATAAAAATATCATGTTGTGAACTGACATTAAACTAAATCAGTTGTTTTATAGATTTTATTAAATACACTGGCAAGCAAGCAGTTGAACAAGTGGCAAGCCCGTATAGCTCAGGTTGGAGAGAGTAAAACTCGTAAACATCATGTTTCGGGTAACTTGAGGTTGTGGGTTCGATTCCCACGGCTGGCCATTTAAGATTACTAATAGTCTTTCGGATGCTATACACCGAGCACATTAAAGAACCAGGCGTAACTTAGGATGGGTTTCGTCCCCTAACATAACTAACAGCCTTCAGGGGGCATCGCTCATATAGGAAACCTGTGGCCACGATAAATAAACGCAATTTCAATCAATCAATCGGGCAAGTAAATATTTAAAATGCAATGTAAATCCTTTGAATTACTTATATAAAGCTAACGTTTTTTTTTTTTTTTTGTTCAACTCTTTCTGACATATAATGCAACACTACATCCACACTTGGTCTAACACCTGGATTTCAACTTGAGTTGGATTAAATGCATCCCACCTCAGCAGTGGTTTCAGTGTTTTGATTTACCATTTGACAGATTTTCAAATTTGTCATTTGGTAGAGATAAATAGAAAATTTTTTCGTCGAGGAAAAACCTGAAACTGCAACACAAATAAGCTTACTTAACTTTATATTCTCCATACCTGAATCAACGGACCAGGGAAAAAGTATTTGTGGAGAGTGCTGATTCAGACCAGACTGCACAGAACATGCAGTCAGACCTTGGATCTGTCATGCCAGTTTTCTGAGATATTCTAGTCAAGACAGCAATGGTCCTGCAATATTTAGGCTGCCTTTCCAAGCTTAACGTGTCTATTTTATCAATTCAGCGCACTAAGCGTAAACTCTCAGCAACATGTTTGTCTCATCACCCACTCCATGTTGGTTGATTCTCATCCTTCCCACATTTCAGATAAAGAGCATAAGTTTTACTGTAGTTATGCTCTTGCTTATTAGAATGACTCAAATACAATGACCTTTGTTGGCCATGGACAAGTACAGTCACTTTTGAAGACAACAGAAGATAAAGATCAGACTGTCCTTTGAACGCAATGCAGATCAATATCACAGACGTTCATATCTTAGTTCTTAACTGTCTGTTTATGTGGGATATATATGTGAAAAACGACCATGAAATTGCAATGCTTGGATACTGTTTTTCTGACTGTAAAAGGCCATTAGGTTAACTGAGTGCTTTAACTCTTAACCAAACTATCCCTTTTTTAATGCCGATGAAGAAGAAAGTTGTTGAAAACATTGTGGAAAAAAGGGGAAAATGCAGGTAACCATCATTTTCTCCTTTTCCCTTAATGTTTTTTTTTTTTTTACCCTTTCAAAGATCCAAATCATCATTTGGTCTACATTAAATTCGTCATGTGCAAATGCTTTCGACTTGAACAAGTCTAAAATTTTAGCATTTGGTAAAGGGTTCAGGGTTAGGTAGCTATTGGGTATCTACATTCTTTGAAAGTAATGTAGGAGAAATTTATCATCAGACGTTTTGGACTGGACGATTTGGCCCAGGACGATTTAGCCCGTCAAACAAATTAGGTAGGACAATTTGTCTAGAGAAATGCAATGGCTTGTTAAAAATGGAAAAAAGGCCCACAAGCAGTCAAAAGTAAACAATTCCAAAGTCATAATGCAGGTATATTTATACGACTTTTATGTTACAGTACAGTTACCAAAGTTGCTAAAGTTACAGAAAAGCATGTTTGTATTTTGTTTACTCTTTTAAAAGGGTGGTAGGTACTGCTATTCATGATAAATGTTATCTAAAGCTTGATAATGGGCATTGCTGATCAAAATTGCCACATATCTTTTACGTTCTATTGCCGTCGGCTAGCAAACATACACTCAGCAACAGCTGTAGGATGAAAATTAGCCGGAAAATAACAAGTTTTGATCAAATTTACCTGTAATGTAATTCTTTGTCATTCTTTTTAGTGATACGCAAAGTTTCGTTAGAATGCTGTAAGACTTTCAAATGGAAAATGGTACAAAAAGTTCCTTACTGCAAATTAAAAAGTCACATGATTAAGGTCGAGTATGGCCACTCCATGCATCTATCAAAACTTGCCAGACTCATCTCATTGACAAAATTGTAAGGTTATTCCATTCTGTGGGATGTTGTCCGGTTCCTCTAGGAGGGCACTGCAAAGTTCCGGAGATTAACGCTGGTATGGACACATTTTTTCAGAGCATCGTAGACACGCTCAGTTAGTGCAATTTCAGCTGATAATGCGCCCAGTCAAACAATTTGAAATTGTTCTGATCAAGAAAGCTTCTAGTGAAAACGACTGTATGTGCAGCAGCACTATCATTGTTCGATCTATTGTAACTCTCAGCTAAAATTTTGACCTAAAACAGTGGAACAACGAACAGTATAATCCCTTTGATAAAGGCATAACTGAATCCTAGATCCATTCGAGAACAGAACACAGCTGGTTGAAGCCTGTTGAAACGGAGGTCTCTTCAAGGCCATGGTAATCTTGTCTCTTCCGTTCCATGAGTCACACTGCTTTGCATGAACGTCTCGCAGGGCCTTGAGCAAGAATAACCCTCTTAAAAAACAGTGCGGTTCTAGAGGAATCAGACAACATCCCACAGTATGGAGTAACCTTACAATCTTGTCAATGAGACGTAGCCGGCAGGTTTTGATAAATGCAAAGAGTGGCCATAGTCGATGTTAATTATGCGACTTTTTGATTTGCGGGAAGAAAGTTTTTGATTCATTTTCCACTTGAAAAAAAAAAACATCTTAACGAACTTTGTGAATCATTCCAAGGAATAACAATACATTACATGAAAGGTAAATTTGATCAAAACTTGTTGTTTTCCGGCTGATTTTCAACCTACAACTAGTGTTGCGTTTTTAAATGTACAGAGTGTATATTTTAACCATTCCATTAAACTACTAATTTGTAAAAGACAGCCAAAACAGGGGGATCCTACGTGGCTCATTTGTAAGGTGTGGGAATTTTTTATCCCATACATAGTTCAAACAGCTACCATTTGATTTGCGATTTCAAACCACTGCTGGTATTCAGTGTCGACCGATTACAGTGCTTACAGCACTTTGATTTAATTAACTATATTATAAATACCACTATACATTGTTTTTGCCAAATATGTACTTTTTCGCTAGACGTCGAAACCTCATTTTGATTGATACTATTTCAGCATAGTGTAGAACCAGCATCATGGTACAGTGAACTTATGCAGTCGAAAGATGACGAGGTGTGTTCTCATGTTTTGGACTCCGTTCCATTTCTATGAAAACTTGTCCGATGCACTTTTTGTTGGTGCGCAGTTAGGCTGTGCCATATAAAACGTCTGGTCTCTGCTCTATTGTAATGTGATGTCTTTCATCAATGGCCAATGTGATAATGATTAGTAGTTGTAATAAAACATAATAAGTGGTTCCAGCTCTCAATGTCGTATCGAGTAAACGTTTCGTACAAAAAAAAAAATCCTACATGGTCCAGAAAGTTTTAAACTCTTTTGAGAACTCTAGGCTGCTTTTAAACTGTTCACATGTTTTAGTGTTTCAGTAGAGGAAGTGTCTGTGTGTGTGTGTGTGTGTGTGTGTGTGTGTCTCTCTCTCTCTCTCTCTCTCAAAGCTTTACTTGCTATATCGAAGTGTTTTTTTGTGGTCGATGTCATTCCCAATCATATGTTTTTATCAGTTTTAATCAAAATTTCAACCAACTCCTTGTTTTACATCTATTGGCATTTCTAATTTTGGCCAAAGCCGATTCGAATATTTGACCTCAACCGTATCCTGCCACCCGAAAGACGCAAAGGTATAGTAATTTAGAGTAATTTAACGACATTGCGGTAAACTGCGGTACTGTTGAAAATCACCATTATATCACATAGATACTGACATCTTTACAGCGATATAATTTATGTCCACTTAAGCGAACAATTTTTAAACATGATTGACTCGTTACAACACAACCCCTAGAAAAAAAAGCCTTTTGAAAACGTTGTTGGAAAAGGAGAAAATGCTGGTTACCAGCATTTACTCCTCTTTCCACAATGTTTTCAAACTTTTCAAAGACTATTCTAATTATGTGATCTAAATTTAATTTGTCGTCTGGAACTGCTTTCAATTTGGACCAGTCTAACACGTTGTCCTGTGGTAAAGGGTTAGATTGTTATAATGAGTGTTATTACAAATGTCGACCTTGCCTAACTAGGCCTTACTTCATTTACTCTTTGGAATGAATTAATGCCAGGCTGACAGAATTTGTAGACGCAATTTGTAAAACTAGGATCAGATATTTTATCTTTTACGTTTTCACACAATAGTGGGAACGAAAGAAGTCCGGGCGAAACCAGCCAACATCAATAAGTCTTGGGACGATTTATCTGACTTTGAAGGCTTTTGTTAATGACTGTCTTGTGGCTTGCAAAAGTGGCTTTGGGAAAGCCAAAAGGTCCAGCAAAGGTTCACTGAATAAACATGTTAACTTTTTCAACCAATTGCATATTACTATATATTCATTCGAAACTGAGAACTACCAAAAAGTAGGTCAAAAGCAAGCTCCTACAGATACGACTAAAAACCACTGCTAAAGGGCTTTATAATTTTGTATAGTTGCTTAAAGAAGGAAAGCTTCCATATGACCTAATCGATTCATAAAGAAGGAAAGCAGTCCATATGACCTAATCGATTCATATTTGTGAACTACACAAAACAATACTGCAATGAAATAGAAGCCAGTGCATAATAACAAAGGGTTTTGAACATGCGTTCGTTTGATCTTTGTCGATAAGACTTCAGCCATATTGCATAACACGTGATCAAGAGATTGTGTGCGACATCACGAAACGGGAACCAAAATGTTCCTAGAAATCGAATCTTGCACTTTCTGAATTCATAGTCAAAACTCTCTACAGGAATTCGCATCTTTAGAGCCGTCCACATTGAGACGTTTTACAAAGAATAAACTAAATGCGGCTCAAATGATAGGATTTGTCTATGCGGAACGGTGAAACACTTTGTGAAAAAAAGCAAAAACATGTTTGCCATCACTAAAGCACAAGATCGTTTGGTAAAAAATCTGTGAATCTTGAATGTCTACTCATGCGTTACTGTATCTACCTCGTTTATGTGAATTTCAATGCAGCTTTTGGGAAAGGGGGCTCAATGCATCTTCCTTTTGCATTATATCAGGCAGGTTGTTGTAAAATATAAGTACTTTTTGTCTAAACACCGACTGAATCATGAGGGTAGAATGGGTTTTACCGGCAAAACAAATTATCAACAGCAAAAAGTTTCGGCTCTGGTCAGCCTGTGCGGAATGCACAGGCAGACCTGAGTCGATGCTTTTTGCAGATGTATTATACCACCTGTTCACAGAACATGTCTCGTTTAATTATTTTTGTATTTCGAGAAGTTGTAATCGTGAGCGATTTACCCCCACTTTGTGACGAAACGTCCAGTTTTCATTTTCTAAAAATTATTACCAAGCAGCCTGCTGATTGTATCATAGGAGCCTCGGTTTGGCAACGAGATTATCGCGAGATCTGATCAACGTTGAATGCATCCATCACCATTTCTGGCACGTAATAATGTGGACAAATGATGCAGTCTGAAACCGTCGGGAAAAAATGAATGCTGCTCATGTTCATTTTTTTTTTTTACTTGTTCAACTGTTTACCAAACCACAAAAACTTTAGACTGGTCCAAATTAAAAACATTTGCAGACGACAAATTAAATGTGACCCAGATGATGATTTCAATCTTTGAAAGGGTAGAGAACATTGTGGAAAAAGGAAAAATACTGCTTAGTAACATTTCCCCCCCCCCTTTTCCCAAAATGTCTCCAGAAGGCTTCTATCTCAGGGTCGTTAAAACTTTGGATTATGTCGTGAAATTTTAATTTCTGCAACGGTATGAAGAACAGAGAGAGAGGGAAAAACCATTTTTTTTTTTCGAATCAAATAATCATGAAATACCACTTGCCTCACAAACTGTTCTGATTGTTTAACCTGATTTCGGTGAGCAGGAAATAGTCGTCAGCCACAACGCTCTCGTCTGATTTTGTCCAAGCAATAACTTCTACACTTATGAGCGGATTTCAAAACGACTTGTCATAGTAATGAGAAGGGGTGTCAGATGAACATTCTGTTCAGGTAGGTTCTAGGTCAAAGTCACCATCTAAGATCAAATGATAATGACATCAGTATAAGCTGGTGTCCTCCATTGACTTTCAGTGCGATACTACTACGAAAACTAATGCCTCTGGCTAGAACTGTATGCAGAACCCCTGGATTTAATCTTTTACCAAACGACAAAAACTGGATTCACTCCAATTGAAAGCATTTGCAGATGGCAACCCATATGTACCTCAAAGGATGATTGCTGTCTTTAAAAGGGAAGAACACATTGTTGGAAAAGGAGAAAATGCTGGTTACCAGCACTTTCTCCTTTTCCAACGATGTTTTCAAAAGGCCTCTTCGTGAAATTGTTTGGTAAAGTGTTAAACTCAGCATTTAGGACCCCACGAGGAATCGCCCGATACCGCTTCTTCACAAACCAACACCCAGCCGCTCCTTAGACCCTTTTATTGATGATGTCGATGATAAAGGGCCACAGAGACAGTCTAGGGGCAGGTGAAAGCAACAAAGAGCGACGACGATCATGAAGTGCCTCTTGTAAAATTACGCCGTATGAAGGGACTTTGTTTGCGGGTTTTATTGAATACGAATGAAGTTATTCAATCTTTATTAGCCAGGTCCTTTACGCTGTTTACATATGAGTTTTTGCTCCAGATATTATTGAAATTTTGAACAGTATTTTATGTTGTCTTTGATAGCATTTCAGGAATATCTAGATGGGTGACTTAGTTATTCATCTCTTTCCTGTGTTTCATCAGTACCAGACTTGGATTCTGCAATGGCTTGTCCAAGGATAATCTCACGTGAAAGATGCTGCAAGCAGGGATCGAACTAGAATTTTCTGGTTTAAAATCAAACTCTTCAACATTGTGTCAAAGAGGATCCTGAAATACTGAAAGTGCTAAATGTATACAAAACATACGAGCCATGCTGTGGCAAAAGGGGGCTAAATGCATCCCCGTGATAGATGATACCAAGCAAAACATCATTATAATTATGCATCCATAAAATCCTTCTTGTCTAACAACCGACTGTATCAGAAGGTAGACTGGCCATTTGACATTCAGAAAATTGACCAATAGCGAAAAGTTTCGGCCCATGTCAACCTGCGCGGACTGCACAGGCTGACCTAGGTCGATACTTTTCGCAGATGAATTAAGCCCCCTTTTCACAGAATATGACTCAAAATTATAATTTCGGCCAAGCCCAGTACCTCTGTTTTTAACATACCGGTTTGAAACCAGGGAGTAGGTGGTCAGATTCCATGCGCAGACAATTTTTTCCGACGATTGATGATGGCCATTGCGACGGTATTCCTTTTCAAGTCTTGTGGGAACTTCTATTCAACATTCAGTCCGCTTTGGAGCATGGTGGAGAAAATCCAAGGCGGGACGTTTTACAAAATATCTCCAATACTTCAACATTTATATAGGTCAAAAAGGTATCGTAGCAACCAACTGATACCTCTCATTCAATGTTTCCAATACGCTGTCTTTCCAGAGGATGTTAAAATTTGTATCATTTTTTTTTTGTGGTATAATAGTGAGTTAAGTATTGGGTTATGCAAAATCCCCCATTTCTTTTTTGTTGGCTGCGAAAGTTATAACGTCAAGGGCGTTGGGCTATTTAATACTCAACTCTCGAAATTGGAGTATGGTTCCTTTCAAAAGAGAATTAATGTATTTATCACGAAACTCCCGACATTCCAGTATGGTTTTTAACCTTTAGGCTGCTAAGCGCAACTCACTGACATTTGGCAGACAGTGTAGATCACGATCAGACCGCACAGAACGTGCGGTCTGATCTTGGATCTACACTGTCCAAAATATAAGTTTGAAATTGCATTATTCTGGTATTTGACTATCGGCGTGAAAGTTTCATTAACACTTTCAGCGCCACAGGCGAAATCTGGGGCTTATGCGGACGGCATAGATCAAGATCAGGCTGCACAGAACGCGCAGCCTGATCATTGATCTATGCCGTCCGCTTGTTTAGTCAAGCCTGTAAGATATGGATCAGTCTGAATGTCAGTGGACTGAATTTGTAGGTGTCGAAAGAGGTCGAATTTACAAATTTTGCACTGAAAGAATTGAAATTAGTGAGTAGGATAAAGGTTAGCCCTTTACTCTATAGGTTATTTTCAAAACTGCCCCCAAAAAACTGTAAGAAATTACAAAGGGGGTTATTAATAGGAGGGAAGTCAGTCAGTTTGCTTCTCAAACCTCTTTCTGCAGGATAAACAAATCATACTTAACCCTTATCCGGCTAAATAAGCTAAATGAAATTTTCAAGCCGACAGTAAGAGCCCAAAATTCTGCTATTTCAAAAGTATTTTTTGGGGGTGGGGGGGAGATATCTCCTTATCTGACAGTGTAGATCCAAGATCAGACTGCACGGTCTGTGCAGTCTGATCTTGATCTACACTGTCCGCAAAAGGTCGTTCAATCGCGCTCAGCAGCCTAAGGGTTAATATTCCTTTTTGTCACTAAACATGAAAACATGACTTATGCATTAGGAAAGCAACTAACTATTGGCGTGAAAGGTTTTTACGTAGCACTGGTAATAGGAACTCCAGGAAGGTGTCTCTTTTCAAGGCGACAAATTTTACACTTGTTCAAATTGAAAACATTTGCAGGCGACAAATTAAACGTTACTAACATGTTGACATTTTTCATGGAAAGGGTATTGAATGGTATTATTGTTTTCCCAAAATGTTTCAAAAGCTGTCTTAATTGTTAAAATACGAGATGGTTTGGTTAAGGGTAAAAGCGACGTGACGAAAGCACAGTAAAATATTATACAACAAAATATGTATAAAAAAAAGAATGCTTTTATTGTTTTGGCTGGTTGTTTTGTTTGTTCCGTATTTAACACCGCTATAAACATTTTCTCTGTTAAATCGTGGCGGCCAGTGCACCAGGGCATCTTTGCTTTGCTGGAGTTTCTGTTGTCAGTACTTAACACAATATTCTTCGCAAGCCACTAGCTGTTTACCCATAGAACCATTGTCGGAAAGAAAGGGCCATGCTCTGTGAAAATGGGGATTAATGCATCTGCAAAAAGTATCGACTCAGGTCAGCCTGCGCGCACTGCGCAGGCTGACGTGGGTCCGAACTTTTTGCTATTGGTCAATATTCTGCATGTCAAAGGACCAGTGTACTTCATGATTCAGTCACTTGCTATACCAAATTGATTTTATGGATACGTAATTAAATGATGACTTACTTGGTATCATGCACCGCGGAGTTGCATTAAGCGCCCTTCTGCCAGAGCATCGCTCAAATATTAACTTTGAGAGAGGAATAAATGCTGTCGCAATGACTACTATCCATCCTCGGAAAGAAAGGTGGGGATTTGAATCAGCTACACCCTGGTTTCAAGGCCTGTGCATTACCGAACTATACTACTGGTTGCTTCAAGGTGGGAGAATATTATAGATAAATTATAATGCAGGTATGAAGATACACAGTTTTTACCTATTCTAGGAAGGAAGGCAAAAATAGTAATAGATACGTCCATGAAACCTGATCAGAGTCTCGTCTACTTTCCTTTACACCAAAATAACTTAGCTTGCCATTTTCAGTGTAGCTGCATAAGTTAGCTTCGACGTATGTCTTTATTTTAGTACCAAGGGAGAAATAGTAATTTCTTATTGGTAAAAATTGTGATATGGTTATTTTGATGGCGTTTGCGGACCAATTTGCGGGCACATTTGACTCAAATATTGATGGGTTCTTGTAACCAGCATTTTCTCTTTTTCCCACATTTCATACTCCTTTACGTACAAATCTCGTTTTTGAGTCATGTTAACACTTAAAGCGCCTTTCACTAATAGAAAGTTGCCTTTGCGGCCAGTGTAATCAAGATCGGGCTGCACAAAACTTGCAGCCTGATCTTTGATCTACATTGTCTGCTATGTTAAAACACTACAGGCAAAAAGTGGCCATGAATTTGCAATTATCTTGGTTTAATTCTAGGATGAAAATAACCATTGGCTTTATTCGGCGCTTTATGGGTTAAACTTGTCGTCTGCAAATGCTTTCAATTTGTACTAGCCTAGATTTTTGTTGTTGGGTAGAGTTAACCATTTACCCAACAATCCTGAGTTTTAACAACTCTTGTAACGATGGCTTTTGAGTTTATTGTGGGAATAGGAGAAAATGCTGGTTACCAGCATTTTTTTCCAGTTTCCCGCAATGTTTTCTACCATTTCTTATACTATCCCCATCATTTGAATAACATTTAATTTGACGTCTGCAAAAATTTTCAGTTTGAATGAATATGAAATTTTGTCGTTTGGTAAAAAGTTTACAACATTTCTTGAATAAAGTACAGACAAAAATCCTTTGGACCGGAATTTTCCAGCAGAAATGGAATAGCTTGATCCACTACCAGACCGACTGTTCTTTGCAGTCTGATCTTAACCTACACCGCCCACAAAAAATAACACTTAGCTGAGCTATTGCGACAGTCTATATTCACTGTGTTCAAGGCGTATTTATTCATTGTTATGCACTTGTGGTTTATGCCGTTACAAACGGAGTAAGACATTTTACAGTTGAAATGTAAAACAAGAGAACTCTTCACGATTTCTACATGCATTTCTTTCTATGTTTTAGCTTTAGGGTTATCCTTGAGAGCGAATGAAAAAACAGCAGTCTTTGTTAAGATTATCTACAAAAAAAAAACTTGTGTTAATAATTCTGTTTTAACGCCGCTTTAAGGGTTGGGATAGAGAAAGGCAATTTGATGAATGAGGGGTAGCATAATCTGAATATAATTAGGGAAAAGCAATTCTAGTTTCTCTTTCAACGAAATAGGCGAAAACTTGTGGGTTTTTTTTTTTCCGACAGCATAGATAAAAATCAGACCGCAAAAAAAGCGTGCAGTCTCATCTGGGATCTATACTGTCCGCTTGTTTAGTGAGGCCTACAAGATAAAAAAAAAATCTTTCTCAGTTTGAATGGATTTTTTTCTCGGTCGTTGAAAGAGGTCGAGTTTACATAGCGCTAAAAGAGTTAACGCTTTACCTAACGGCAAACAATAGGACTTTTCCAATTTGAAACTATCAGCAGACGAAATATTAATCCTTGGGCTGCTAAGCGCGACTGAAAGACCTTTTTGCGGACAGCGTAGATCAAGATCAGACTGCACAGAACGTGCAGTCTGATCTTAGATCTACACTGTCCGATAAAGAGATGTTTTTCACAAAGAAATAACTATGTAATATCAAAATTTGAGTTCTTACTATCTGTTTGAATTTTTCATTTCACTTATTTAGCAGGTAAAGTGTTAAATCTGGTTCAAATGATTGTTTTTGAAAAGACAGAACACATTGTGGGAGAAAAAGAAAATGCTGGTTACCAAGATCTTCTTCATATCCCAAGATTCTTTTCAAAAGTCATCTTCTTGGGAGCTGTTAATCCATAGGCTGTTAAGCACGACTCACTGACCTTTTGCGGACAGTGTAGATCAAGATCAGACTGCACACAACGTGCAGTCTGATCTTAGATCTACAATGTCCGGTATGGAGATATTTTTCTTAAAAACATAAGTTTGAAATAGCATTTTTCAGGGTTTTTTTTTTTACTATCGGCTTGAAAGTTTTATTTAATTTATTTAGTAGGATAAGGGTTAAAAAGGAATTGTTTGGTTAAGGGTTAAGCGGGTGTAACATTTTAATGGGTCCCAATTTACACTGTGTCTGTGTGGCGTACTCATCTTTATTCGGGAAACAATCTTGACGTAGAAGTGTTTTGTCGCTTAGGGTCCTTGAAACTTGTCTCCTTGATTTGAAAGATGGGCGTTATCAGAAAACATTAAGTTTACTCTTTACAAAACGACAAAATCTAAGGTTAGTCAAATTTGTAACCCTTCCTTCGCATACGACAAACTAAATGTGGCTGAAAGATAGAGTTTGTCTTTGAAGGATAGAAAACATGGTGGGAAAAGAAGAAAATGCTGGTTACCAGCATTTTCTTCTTTTCCCACAATGTTTTCAAAAGCCTCTTTTCTCAGGGTCGTTAAAACTCGGAACTGTATGGTAAAGTGTTAACACTTTGCAGAACGAATCCATGGTACATGTATGTATTCACCAACCATTCTTTGTTTTATTCTTAGTCTTGTTCTGGATTTATAAAGTAATACAACTTTTAATTACTTGAACCAAACGGTTTAGCCAATCAGAATTTGTCTTGCCCAAGGACGCTTCCACGAAAAACCCAGACCTTGCAGAAGACTCCAACCCGGGGCCTCCTGGTTACGAGTCCGACACTTTATCACTGAACCACAGAGGACCATATACGAGTAATTGCAATAAGAAATTCCGTTTCGTGTAATGACAATATTCCAACCTTTGACCTTCGCATGAAAAGAGATATTGACACGTGACATGTAAAAACGGTTTTAATTGGCGGGTCGGTTTTGGTAGATAATAAATGATAGAGACTGTTCAATTAGCGTGTTTATATGATTAAGCAATTATATAATCTGCTACAAAAGGAACCTGCCCTACAGGATTACATAACTATACAAACCCATCTTATTACCTCCTGCTGTGCTTTGAACGTCAATTCTTTGGCCACTTCAGAGTGTGGGTTCGAGCCCCACGGCTGGTCACCTAAAATAACTAAAAAGTCTTTCGGGTGAGACGTTAAACTAATGTCCCGTATGACGGTGCCATACATCAAGCAAGTAAATGAACCAGGCTTAACTAATGGAAGGTTTTGTCCTGTATTTTGCACATCTAAAGCTTGATCTAGAAAGAGAACTTATTTCTCCAGGACAAAAGAATTTACCTGAATATTCGCAACATGAAAACAGTGAAACATCTTCAGTCACAGACGGCCATCACCAAACATTGATGATGTCACCGCCACAGGAAAGCGGTATCCCCCCTTAACATTAGTGACAGTCTTCAGGGAGCGTCATCCATATGGGCAGCCGGTGGCGACGATAAATAAACGGAAAATCAATCAATCCTGCTGTGCAACAGCAAACTCTGTGAACTCTGTGAAGGAGGGAGAGGTTGTTCTTTCCCATGATTTTTCCTTGCTTTTCTATTTTGCCACAATTTTTAAAGTTAATGCTGGTTATTCATATTTTACAATGGGGATTTTAAAGTTCAGTATCGGAAAGGAAACATCCTGTGACACAGAACCTGGCTATAGGGCGACAATATCAAATGACATACCATTTCGTCGACGTCACTTCACCTGCATGTTGGTATTAAGCTGGGTTAATTTGGGTTGGTTTGGCCAATCGGAAATTTGCTTTACTTTGAAATGTTGAAGAATCTCGAGAATTAGACTATGAACACAATCTAGAATGACTGGTGCGTCGTGAATACGAGCCCGGGAATGTATGGTGCTCTTTTCAGCATGAGAAGCACATTATAGCGAAATTTCCATCTAGTGGCACACAAACAAAATGAAAACAAAGTAGTAAAGAAATGATTTAACTCTTTACCAAACAACAAAATTTTAGACTAGTCCAACAAGTTTGAGGGAAAAAGAGAAAATGTTGGTTACCTGCATTTTTCTTCTTTTCCCACAATGTTGTCAAAAGCCGTCTTCTGCAGGGTCGTTAGAAGTCGGAATTGTTTGGTAAAAGAACGGTTTGTTTCCCTGTTACGGTAGTAATAGAGAATAACATTAACCCTTAAGCTGCTAATTGCGACTCACTGACCTTTTGCGGACAATGTAGATCAAGATCAGACTGCACAGAACGTGCAGTCTGATCTTTGATCTACACTGTCCGATACGGTATTTTCTTTCCGGTGAAATCAACGTGGAATGTTTGGGCTTCTACTACTGAGTGGAAATGTTCTTTTCATTAATTCAGCAGCTTAAGTGTTAAGCTTGTTAAATCGGTGTCTTAACTTTTGAATGCGGTCAGAAGATTGAAATTTATGAAACCTTTTAAACCTCAACATTATAACTCATAACTCTACCAAGAAAATTATCTTTACTTAGGCATTCATTTTCAATTACCAACACAAATTAGCGACAGTTATATCGTTAAATATTCAATTATACCAGATAATATTACATCTTAATTTCACTGTCGTGGTGCGACCGGAAACACGTAATACAACCTATACCAAGAGACCATGGATCTTATATCCATATTATCCGGCGATCTGGCTACAGAAGGCTTTTATGACCCTCTTATAATAGACCTGTCGACAGCTTCTTTTGTTCCGTCTTTGAATAATTTTGGAATTCTAATGTCGCAAATGAATAGCAAGCCAATCAGCAATGTCTTTCAATAGTCAATCGGTTCATCCTTCACAACTGAACTTATTGTTGCTGTGCTAATCTAAATCAAAAAGATGATATGCAAAAGATGAATTACTAGTATATGGTAAAAATTATGAATTTTTATTACCCTAATTTTATTCCAAAATTGTTAAACGCATTTAAAAGAAATGTTTTATGAAATAATTAACCCTGAAACGAGTTCTCTACTCTAACGGAGACTATAGTGCGAAATCAGGGTCTGTATTCACCAACATTCTAAATTGCTTTCCTACTCTATTTCTATATGTAGAAGGTAAACCAAACAGTTTAGCCAGTCAGAAATTGCGTTACTTTGAAAGTTTGAAAATTCTTGAGAAATACACCACAGAAACAAACTAGCATAATTGGTTAATACGGCCCTAGGCTCAGTGCTTATAGAAAATTTCCCGTCTTCAAATATAATTTGATACAACTAGTCCTTTCCTAACTTTTACATCAGTTCCTTCCTTCAACTCTTTACATAGATGTCTATAGTTCAATTTTTCTCACTGTCAGAACTCTTAATGAAATTCAAAGTTAAGCACAAACTCAACTGGGCATAACTGAAGTGTTATAACCATGGCCACTGATTGCAAAGAACATAAGTTCTGATCTGAGAGCACACCCTCCGATATTTCATGGGATATTATGACCAAGAAAGCCTAAAAGATTGTTTTTTTCGGGAGATGGGAGATGGGGATGGGGGTTGCAAAATGAATATATCCATTTTTTTTCTTTAAATTCAAAGTCACCTTCTCCAAATCAATCACCTGTTTTTTCGACCCTGAAGGAGAAGGCCTTTGAAAACATTGTGGAAAAGGAGAAAATGCTGGTAACCAGCATTTTCTTCTATTCCCACATTGTTTTCTATCCAATTTGAGTGAAACTCTATTATCTAAGCTATATTTAATTTATCGTCTGCAATTTGCTTTCAGTTTGGGCAAGTCTGACATTTTGTCTTTTTCTGCAGAGCTAAAGAGTTGTGTCCTCCATTTTTTTTACCAATTTGGGCCACAGGAAATATCACGTGTCAAAAGGCAAAACAAAATGAGATAATTATGATCGCTCCATTCGTTTTTATGTACTATCATATGTCATATCTTCATAACAACATCCTGGACGTCTTGATATACAATTTAACCTGTACTGAGCTAAGATCTGTAGTAGGCGAGCATCTGTGGTAATTTCCAAGGGAAAAATGGGAGAGCGGTACGGCTATCAAACACGGGCCCTCTTGGGTGCAGGTTGAGAGCTCTACTACTGAGATTCCGGGAAGTCTCTACTATTTCAAAACCAAATACCATCATTTGGGCCACAGGTGGTTTGTTGTCTGCAATTTCTTTCAATATAGATAAGTCTGTCATTTAACTTTTTACGAAACTACAAAAAATTGGGGTCGTCCAAAATGGAAGCATTTGCAGACGACAATTTCAATTTAGCGCTAAAGATTATTTCTGTCTTTGAAACGGTAGAAAACATTGTGGGAAAAGGAGAAAATGCTGGTTACCAGCATTTTCTCCGTTGCCCACAATATTTTCAACTGTCTCGTTTTTCAGGTCCTTAAAAAAAAGTGGATTGTGTGGCAAAGTATCAAAGTGTAACCGCCCGTTATAGAAGTGAATTTTAATTTTTTATTTGATATGTCAAGGCCGAGAGAAGATTTCGATAATTATGATCGGTATCATTTTAAACCTTTACCAAACGGCAGAATTTTAGATTCGTTCAAAGTGAGAGCATTTCCAGACGAGCAATCAGATATGGCTCAAATAATGAAATTTGTGTTGGAACTTGAAGGATAGAAAATATTGCGGAAAATGGAGAAAATGCTGTATACTGGCATTTCCTCCTTTACCAACCATGTTTTCAAGAGCATTTCCTCGTTCATGATCGTTAAAAAAAAACGGATTTTTTTTCATAAAAGGTTACCTCGTGATTGATCTAGCAGCTGCTACTGATCACTGGACAAATTTTCGTTTGTAAGGAAGGGAAATTAATTGTGAAAGACATCGAAGTAAAAAGACAAGTTAATGTATGTAATTTATAATCATTATCCTTTGCATAATGAAAGTAATTTATGTCTATCTTTTATCGACTCAAGATCAATGTAAACATACGGTGCCCCATTGGTGTCATGCGTTAAGTACATGTTTTTATTTTCGTTACAGCGAAGTACTAATTCGATGAAATAAAATATTCATTCGTTATAACAAAATCCTATTTCGATAAAACGAAAAGATAATTCGTTATATTGAAATAGTAGTTCGATCAAACGAAATGATATATCATTTCAACGAAATATAGTTCGTTTTAACGAAACAATTCGTTTTAACGAAATCCTTTTTCGATACATGTATTAAAACGGAATAAAAACAAGTATCCTGAACATACTTACAGATAATATTTCAGTTAAAAGAAATGGTCTTTTGATATATCGAATTAGCATTTCGTTGCAGAGAATCATTATTTTGTTTTCTTGAAATAAGGTTTCGTTATAATGAATTATCATTTCGCTTTATCGAAGTAGTATTTCGTAATAACGACATAAGAAATGTGTGACACATGGCACCTCACTCTCTTGCACTACGGATCATTCCCATTCACCTCTGTAGTTGGCTCAGAAAGTAGTCCGTCATCACGTGATATTTTCGTCACATGACCATAACTCAAAATGGCGACACAAACGCCGGTGAAAGAAAGACCAATCGATTGTTTTGTGTGCTGTTTAAACAGCATACGGCCAATCAGACTTAGTGGTAGGAAATGTGAAAAAGAGGGATTTTCTGAAAAGCTTAAATGGCTTTTAAAGGACGATAACTTGTTTTTTAATCTTACAAACTTAGATCCATCGGTGTGTTTAATTGTCATCATTCATGGGCGCAGCCATTTTTTTTTACAACTGGCGTAAGATTCTGATCAGTAAAGAAGCTTGAAAAAATAGTTCCGTTGTATACAGGTAAATTCATCAGTCTGAATGCACCTATAATGTATCCGGAATCATATTTCCTTTGTGTACTTTATTATGTTACACATGAAACAGTTAAACAGTAACAAAACATGTTTTCCTAGGTTTGACAAGATTCTTGTCATTTAGCCCGTTGCAGAGATGTATGGTAGAGTAACGAACGACAACTCTGCTCGGAGATTAATGGCACCTACGTGGCTCCATATACACAGAGTTTAACAGTTATACAAAACGTCTCAGGCTGAGCTCTGTAGCTCTGTCGGTAACGTACAGGACTTAAAATCAGGGGTCGCTGGTTCACATCCCCTGCTCGGCATTTTTTTTGCCGAAGATCTGTGATAGTCATTGCGACAGGATTTATTCCCCTCTCACCGCTGAACGTTGTTTCGACAATGGTTTGGAGAAAGGAGCCAGCAGCTTAGGAAGAATATTATGAATATTAAAGCAACAAAATCTTTCATTGCTTCTCCTTTGATATACAGGTCGGTCCGTTCACTAATCATTCTTTTGTCAAACTTAGTATGCAACTTGAAAAAAGAAGTTATTGGCCGAAAAAGCTGTCAGCTGCAGGATCATAAAGTTGTGTTGTAAAAAATATATAGATATTAAATCTAAGAACGTAGTTAATCCTTTACCACACAATTTCTTGTTTTAACAATCCTGAAGAAGAAGGCTTTAAAACAACATCGTGGGAAAAGGAGAAAATGCTGGTAACCAGCATTTTCTCCTTTTCCCACAATGTTTTCTACCCTATAGATAACAAATGAACCACGATGAATTTGTCGTCTGCAAATCGCTTTCAAAATGGACAAGTCTAGAATTTCGTCATTTGGTAAAGAGTTCAACTCACGTTTTACGGTTCGGATTTTTCCCACTAAACCGATCTCCCATTACATCCACGGTTGTAAATTTGAAGTGTACGATTAAGTTAAAATTAACTATCGGTGGTTGCGGAGGCGTGAAATCTTTCCTATTGAATATAGACAACCCCAATAAACGTCTTATGAATATCATGTAGGAAAACTATCAACACAGCCCTGAATGGATTGGGGAGGCAAGGGCGAGAATAAAACTGGGCTTTTTTTTTTTTAATCACATACGCGAATTATACATATACATGTATGGATGTCTATAGATAATTTCTCGAATTACGTGAAATTGAAAATTTAATATTTGTAGAGTGTGCTTTACTGTGTATAACTGTTTTATTTTTTAATACGACGTGTTGTGAGGAGGTTACAAACCGGCAATGTAGATTTTTTCAAACCTATGAACTTTCATATTGAGTTGATGGGTTTCTCTAGTTCCGTAAAATATCTGAATATCTGTTGTGTGTAATTTGGAGTGTGTGGCTTTACGAGATTTCTTCTTTTTAAATAAAAAGTTGTGAGAACGACAAAAATGTCGACTTTTGAATGTGTTTTTTTTTTTGTTTACGCTGATACGCATGTTACATGTATTTTTCGCACCAACCCTTTACCACACATTGACGCCTTTTAACGACCCTGGAAAAGCAGTCCTTTGGAAACATTGTGGGAAAAGGAGAAAATGCTGGTAACCAGCATTTTCTCCTTTTCCCACAATGGTTTCTACCCTATCAAGAGAAAATTGCACCATTTGAGCCACATTGAAATTGTTGTCTGCAAATGCATTCAATTTGGACAAGGCTGAAATTTTGTCGTCTGGTAGAGGGTTAACCGAATAAATTCCTTAAGTAACACGTATTTGAAATCTCAATATCTGACGTGTGTAGTTCATAATGTCTGATTTTAACTCATTACCAAACGACAAAATATTAGCATAGTCAAAATTCAGAACAGCTGCAGACGACAAATTGAATGTAGCACAAGTAACGAAAATTGTCTCTGATAAGGTAGAAAAGACTGTGTGAAAAGGAGAAAATGCTGGCGACCAACATTTTCTCTTTTCTCACAGTGTTTTAAATAACATTCATCCATTGGTTCGTTGAAACACGGTATTGTTTGGTTAAAAATTATCTTTTAACTCTTAGGCTGCTAAGCGCGACTCACTGACCTTTTGGGGACAGCGTAGACCAAAATCAGACTGCAAGGAACGTGCAGTCTGATCTTGGCTCTACACTGTCCGATAAGGGAGATGTCTTTCCTCCGAAAATACCTTTGAAATAGGAAAATATGGCGTTTTTTACTCTCGGCTCGAAAGTTTCATTTCTTTTATTTAGCAGGATAAGGGTTAATGAAGCGTAATGGGGACATCACCAAAATATATCATATTTCAAAATTTGATTGAAGGAAGTCAGTGTCATGAATTTTCGCATTACGTAGATTATATCTATAGTAACGTTTAATCGAAATCGGAATTATCTGATTTGTATAGGTTAGAGTGTCTGATCTTTAAGTTTTTTGGGGGGACATTACTAAACGTCATGTTTTGAAATTAAACTGACACAAGTCAATCTAAAATAAATGTTTGCATTAACCCTTTGCAAAACTTTTAGTCGTGTCCATAACTGAAAGCATTTGCAGACGACAAAATAATGTTACTTTTTTTACGAGTAGGAAACATTGTGGGAAAAGGAGAAAATGCTGGTTACCAGCATTTTCTCCTTTTCCCACAATGTTTTCAAAAGCCTTTTTCGTCAGGGTCGTTCAAAGTCATAGTTGTTTGGGAAAGGGTTAATTAGATCATTTCTATGGTAACATGCAATGAACATGTCTTGTGTTTATTTCAACGCTACACCACACGACGAAATCTATAAATAGTCCAAATGCAAGGAATTTGCAGACGACAAATTGAATGTGACTCAAATGGTATTATTTCTCCTTGAACGGGAAGAAAACTTTGTGCGAAAAAGGAGAAAATGCTGGTCACCGGTATGTTCTCGTTTTTCCACTGTTTTATGAAAGACGTCTTTCTCAGGTTCGTTAAAATGTGGGATTGTTTCGTAAAGAATTAAAGTATTTGACTCTGGCAAACGACTACGGAAAACAGTGTTGTCAAGAAAAGAGAAAAAAAGATAAACGGCGTAAGTTTGTCCGCAAATTGGCAAGGGACCCCTAAAATAAACATGTCTACATTTTTGACCAATCACAAATTTCTATTTATACATTTTTTTATCAGTACCAAAATGTAAAAAAAAAACACCACATTCAGCTACGCCAAAAAAAAAAACAGCTTGCTATGATGATTTTATGTCTATTCATTTTCAATGTTAAACCACAGTCCGTGTAGCAGTATATATTCATATCTTACGAAGGTGCTTTCAGTTGATTGATTGGTTGATTGTGTGTTGCTTAACGCCGTTTTCAACAATATTTCGATTATATTGCGGCGGCCAGTGCACCTATACATGCTTTCCAGGAGTTTCTTTTACCAGCACTCCGCACAATGTTCTTTCCAAGTCACTGGCTGCTTTCCCACATAATCATCGTCGAAACAATGGTCAGCGGTGAGAGAGGAATGAATCCTGTACGCTACCGAGCTACCGGGGCTCGACAAGGTGTTTTCAAAAGTCACGTTTCAAGAAATTCCAGGAAAGCATGGATAGGTCCAATGGCCGCCGCGATATAACTGAAATAATGTTGAAAACGGCTTTAAACACAATCAATAACAATAAAAATAACTATCAAAAGTCACGTGTTTCAAAGTAGTTTCACGAGGCGCTATTTTTTTTCCTAAATTGAGTGTTGCGGAGACATTACTGAATGTCAATTTTTTATAGCTGACAGGAGTCAGGGTTAAAACTTTTCGCATTAAGTGGCTGGTTTTACGAAAGATATTTACTAAGATAAACAAGCGGTTTTAACTACATAATCTGATAAATTGGGGGAATTAATGCGAAATTTGAATCGAGTTACTAATAACCTCATGCGATTTATCTGTCTGTTATTATTGGTTGGATAGGGACACGTAAAATCGAAAGAAACGCCAGAATAAAGTGAACACATGGTCTAGTGAAATGAGGGCGCAATAAAAAGAACATTTATAATATCGTGACAGAGATATTGCTTTCGAATTGCAGTTTCTCCATTGCCACAATGTTTTCAAAGGCTCAACGAAATGAGACCCTCTGTCAAAATTTTCCAACACTATGGAAAGTGTTAATTTTTGACTACTTTCTTTTCGTTATTTGCTTACGGTTTACTAGGCTAAAAATAACGTACGTTCTCCATTTTTATCTCAAATCTAGATGCCATTTTCTCCACACCCTTTAATAATCATGAGCTATGACTTCTTTCCAGAACTGTGTTTTTCCAAGAAGGTTTTCAAGTGCTCTTTGTTTCTGGTAAATTGATATAAGATTTTGTGCCCGAGAGAGGTTTTCTTGGGAAGGATTGATTTTTAAACGCAACTTTGAAATGGCGGAGTTAAACATAAGTTGAACATAAGAAAGACAGCGCAAATAGATTTGATATGAAGTGGTTCTTTCCATGAGTAGATGATTAAAACATTCAGCAATTCTTGAGATCCTTTGCGTCTTGCGATGCTGTTCATATAGGTTTCGCTGGGCAAGGCACTGCAAAACACCAGCAATGTACTGGCGAAACACTTGAAATTTGAAAGACAGAGGTGTAGCATTGACATGTTGAATAACAGAAGAAAGAAACTTAAAAGACCATGAAGCAATACAAAGTCACTTCTTCAAGATAAAACTGTTTCAGATTGAATACACGGTTAACTTTTTACCAGACAATCCCGAGTTTTCACAACCCTAAGGTACAGATCTTTAGAAAGCAATGTAGGAAAAGTAGAAAATGCTGGTGACCATTATTTTCTACTTTTCCCACAATGTTTTCTACCCTGTCAAAGAACGTCAGTTCATTTGTACCACTTTCAGATTTGCCGTCTGCAGATGCTCTTAATTTGGAAGAATTTAAAACTTGTCGTTTTGGGAAAGAGTTAACTCTTTACGAGATGACACCATTTGAGACTCTCCAAAATGAGAGCATTTGCAGACGACAAAATGGTTTAGTCTTCTCAAGGACAGGAAACAGTGTCGGAAAAGGAGAGAATGCTAACTACCAGCATTTTATTCCTTGTCATGTTGTTTTCGAAAACAATCCTCAGGATTGTGAAAACTCACGATTTTTTTTTGTAAGAACGAGTTTTTGTGACCATGATAAAGAAGACCTTTTGAATGGAGAAAATGTTGGTTACCAGCATTCTCTCCTTTTACCACAATGTTTTCTACCCATTCAAAGACAAATTCCACCATTTGAGCCACATTTAGTTTGTCATTATCAATTGCTGTAGATTAAGACAAATACTAAAATCCTGTGGTTGGATAAAGGTTCAACAGTATTTATTTACATTCGGATGTTGAAAGTTTGCCATTCAATATCTGGGTATTTTATTCAAGTTTACAATAACTAGGTTTATACGTTTTTAAATGTTGTCTTTTGTACGTTTATCTATCAAGTTGTTTATTGAATAATTAAAAGTTATTTCGGAAAAGATTTAGAATTTCAGTCAAGTGATATGGTACACCTATAAATTTTATGTAGGCCGACCTTTGAACCTTACATTTTGTTATACATTTATTTCAATGGTTTAAACACTCTGTCAGTGCTGAATATATGAGTAATGCTTTGGCAAAAGGCAGTTAAATGCATCTCTGTTATGCATAATACCAAGCAAGTCTCACATTATTATGGAGCCATAAAATCCGCGGAATCATGAGGTAGACTGACCCTTGAAAATCAGAAAATTTACCAAATGCAAAAAGTTTCGACAAAGGTCAGCCTGCGCGGACTGCGCAGGCTGACCTGGTCGATACTTTGTGCAGAGGCATTAAACCCTCTTTTCACAGAGCATGGCTCATATAAGCTCTACCTTTATCAACGGCTGAAAATATAATTCATTGAAACCTGGAAAATAGTTTTGTCTTATACATGTAGGCTCGACTGAACTGGTTGGTCGTATAGATCTAAGATCAGCATTCAAGGGCTTTACAGTCTGATCTTGATCTAAGTCTTCTTCTTAAGAATGGTTGCCAGAAAATCTAGGTACGATTCCCGCTATTGAAAATGGGAAAGTCCATGAGAAAGGCACAGCCAATCTCTAGCCTGGTACTCAGCTTGAAACCCAAGAGAGATACGTAGAAGTGAGCTACCGTGGTGATATGACATAAACACTGGCTTATCAAACATGCCTTTGCGATAGTTTTTTTTTTTTCGTTGCCTGTACAGTAACACCTCTCTCTTAGTGGTCACCCCTATTTGCTCTTAAGCGGCCATAGTATAACTTGCAGTTGTTCCAAGATTTCTTTACATGCTGTGTGCTGCTGCTGTATGGAAACTTTGAAAGAATATCAGTCGGATTTAGTGGCGATTCAATCATGGTACGGTTGGGGTTGGCAAGGATTTAGAAAGAGATGTATACACAGCGAGACTGCGAGAGTTGAAGAGATAGACGAATGAAGAGACAGCGGGATAGGAATTGAAGGAAAAAAAACAAAGAATTCAAAGGAGAGATGCAGACAGACAGAGAGACAGAGAGAAAGAGAGAAAGAGTGGTAGACAGACAGACCCAGAGATCAAACAAACTATTATAGATAACGTGACCCTACATTATCAGTAAAGATGAACTGGGCTTTAAGGTCAATCTCTCCTTGGCGCACAAACATTGGCAAACAGGGCCCTGATCGAGACATCATAACCAGACCTTGTATAACGACAGATTATTTGAAAAAAAAACTTGAAAAAGACAGACATTGCTCGTAATGAGCAATGTCTGTCTTTTCCACATTTTTTTTCTCACGCAGTCTTTCGTTCCCACAAACAACTTAAGCACCATTAATTTCTCTTATCTTTTTTGTAGAAAAAATCGGACGAAAGAGACAGTGAAGTTTTAGGTGTAACCTGTAAAGAAAACAGAGGAAGGAAAGAGTTAAAACACTTGAAACGTCTGTCTAATCAAACAAGGCTAAAACAAGATGAGATAAAAACTCCTGCGAGTGTTTTATAAAATTTGGACGGGATAAACACCGTCTTTTCGGATATAATAACGTCTCAAATAGCTTTGTTTCTAAGCTGTAACAGCATTTTCCCCCAGTGTGGATTGAGGCCTGCAGGGACGTTGAGGAAATGTGACTCATTCATGTGATACATGTAAAGTGATACATGTTTTTGTAATCGGATTTTATCAAAAAATAAAAAGAAAACGATACGTGCTCAAGAAAAATATGATAGGACTTAGGACGTAATGTGCATGCATACTAGCATACGAAACAACGAATAGTGTTAAATGATCATGGTGCCGTACAAAGTGCCGTGGAGCCAGCAGCAGTTTAGAACTGTTGGAGTAGGGAGGATGCACCAATGGCTGACCTGGACCCTGGTCATCTTGCTGAATATAGTGAAAGCAGACAAGGTAAGAGGGGTTTTTGCAAGTACATTGTTTTCTTTTGCTTTCAGTTCCTGCACTGTCTTTTTATATGTTTCTGTGAAATAGTGGAGGAATCGACAAATTTCCAGCTCGAATATGATAACGTATCTGTCCGAATTACATTCGGGTTTAGAAATATTAATTTGAAGTTCCCTACCACTCCGGGTTCAATTATGGTCATAAATTTTAAGGATTTACATCTAATTGGCTGTGAAGAAACCTCTCAGCCACTCGGTCGGTTACTCCTGGGATTCGTTAGTGAACAAGGCCATTGGGCTACTTGTATTAGGAAAAAAGCAGAGTAAGTTGTGCCATATATACAAAAATAGATGGTGTGTTATCATTCATCTTGTTTTCTCTGTTTTCATTTGTTTGTTGTAACTTTTTTGGGGGTTTAACTCTTTACCAAACGACAAAATTTTAGACTTGACCAAATTCAAAGCATTTGCAGACGACAAAGTAAATGTGACTCAAAAATTGAAATTTATTTTGGGAAGGATAGAAAACATTGTGGGAAAAGGAGAAAATGCTGGTTACCAGCATTTTCTCCTTTTCCCACAATGTTTTTAAAAGGCCTCTATCTCAGGGTCGTTAAAAGTCGGGATTGTGTGGTGAAGGGTTAACCTAGTTTTCAACATTATTTTAGTCATATTACGGCATTCAATGCACCTATTCATGCTCTCCCTGCATTTCTTTTTACCTTTGCATCATACAATATGTTTTTCCCAAATCAATGGCCGCTTTCGTACTCAAATATATTTGAAACAATAGTCGCAGCTTTCGTCATCGGATGATTTGTTTCACAGTCTTTCACTCTTTCAGACAGCGGACTGAATGTAGGCCTATATTAGCGCTCTGTGAACATTGAGTTTAAAAGCATCTTCGTTACTCATTATACTATGCCAGTCGTTGCCTAATACGGGTCTTTTTCATTTTGCCTTTAAACCGTGAGGGAAAAGGGTCATTTTAGACACAGAAAATTTACCGACAACAAACTGTTTCTACCATTGTCGGCCTGCGCGGCTGACATGAGTCGATACATTTTGCAGACACATTCAACCTCTTTTTCACAGAGCATAACTCATTTGAATTCTCATGCTCTTAACATTAAGTTGGCCAACCGATTATTATAGCAAATGAAGAAAAAATCTCTTTCTCAGCAATTTCTCACCTAACCGCGCTTTTTTTTTTTCTGAAAGCAATCTGTAGAAGATTTGCTTATGAATATGTTTGTTGGAATCATGAGAGTCAGTATCGCGCCAAACAGTGAGGTTTGTAAAATAAAAACAAGCTCGTTAAATTTCAGCTGGCGTCTGGTGAAGCATGGCGCATTATCACTTAAATTTTATTTCATATTGGCAATAACGTTGTCGCTGAATAAAAAATAAATTGACATTTTCTAATGAACTGCGCTCTTGATGCATATCCTGAAATTTGCCAAATTTTGGTTTCTTTTGTGTCAAGTGTAGACCAAGAGAAGTCTGGGCATCCGTGTGATCTGGTCGTCGTCCGCACTCTTCGACGCCAGGTATTTTTTTTTTGAGAATGCATGATCCACTTTTTAAATGACAATGCAAAATTTGATTGAAAATAATACAGAAAAATACAAAATATATATGAGCCATGCTCTGGCAAAAGGGGTTTAATGTATATAATGCATTATATCAAACAAGTCATCACATAATTATGGATCCATAAAATCCATTTTGTATTTCAACCGACTAAATCATTAGGTAGACTGGTCCTTAGACATGCAGAAAATTTACAAACAGCAGAAGGTTTCGACCCAGGTCAACCTGCGCAAGCTGATTTGAGTCTTGTAGATGCATTAAGTCCCCATTTCACAGAGCACGGCTCATAACCATAGACACCATAAAAACGATGACAAATTTATTGGAAATAATAAGGCAAAATATAAAAAAAACGAATGAGCCATGCTCTGTTAAAAGAGGGCTTTGAATCTACAAAAAGTATCGACTCAAATCAGCCTGCCTAGTCCGCGACCTGTGCCTAAACGTTTGGCTCTTGGTCAATTTTCTGCTAATTCGCTGCAAATTTGGTTTAAGGATGGAATGCGTTAACAAAATTTACATTTAACATAATGAAGTTTCAATGCTTACCACATGAATTAATTCGATGACATTTTACGTAATTTATGTAAATTGTATAATGGGAATTCATGCGCACAAAACCAAATTACCCCTTAACACCTAGGCTGCAAAGCGCAACTCAATACTGATTTGTAGACGTTGTAAATCAAGATCAGACTGCGCTTTCTGTGCAGTCTGGGTCCGTATTCACCAACCATTCTTAAGAACATTCTTAGTCTTATTCTCCAACATTTTCTGGATTTGAAAGTAACACAACTTCTGACTGGCTAAACCATTTGGTTTAGCCAATCAGAAATTATGTTACTTTCAAATTTGGACAATCTTGGAGATTAGACCAAGAATATTCTTAAGAATGGTTGGTGAATACTGACCTGATCTTAGATCTACGCTGACCGATATAGGGAGATTTTTTTTCTGGGAAAAGAACTTTGAGGTTGCTTTAGTTTGGTTTTAGCCATAGTCTGAACTTTTTCTATACATTATGTGATCTATTTGGCAATTCAAAGTTTAAAGCCCTCAGGAATATAATCATGTAAAAGAAATGGTGAATCTTAGCCCGTAAACAAACACTTCAACCAAAGGCTTGCAACTTCGAAGCCTCCAATGAAGTTAGAACACCTGATGAAATATCGGCACATGAAAGATGTAGGTCAGATAGATGGCTCTATGCAATCTGATCATGATCTCCAGTTTTCTCCAAAGTACCTGGAAGTATTTTCGATATAAAACGTTTTATCAGAGTTATTTCATCATTTCAGTGCCATGGGCAAAACCGGATGGCGGATGGCAGAACGTGCAGTCTGATGTTGGATCTGTGCCATCCGCTTGTTCAACTAAGCTATTAGATTAACCCTTTGGCTGCTGATCCTGACTCACTGACCTTTTGCGGACGGCGTAGATCAAGATCAGACTGCACAGAACCTGCAGTCTGATCTTTGATCTACACTGTCCGATAAGGAGATAACTTTCCTCCAACAGTTCCTTTGAAATAGGAAAATTCGGGTTTATACTACTGGTTTGAAAATTTCATTTCATTTATTTAGCAGGATAAGTGTTAAAATCTTTCTGAGAATCACATTCAATACAACTTTGACAATGGGAATATGAAGCATGGTATCATTCGAAATAAGTGAGACATCCTCTGTGAAAAGGGGGCTTCATGCATCACCGTAATTCATGATACCAAGCAATTCATCATATAATTATGGATACATAAAATCCATTTTGTCTAACAACCGACTTAATCATAAGTTAGACTTGTCCTTTGAAATACAGAAAATCGACCAATAGCGAAAAGTGTCGGCCCAGGTCAGCCTGCGCGGACTGCGCAGGCTGACTTGGGTCGATACTGTTCGCTGATGCATTAAACCCCCCTTTTCACAGAGTATTGCTCAAGTGTTCTTTTCACCGTTGCATCACTCAAATTCTGCTGAAAATACCTCTAACACCAAACAAAATCAGCAGCATGCGATGAAAAGATAATTTATAACACTCTATGTAGCACAGCCTATAAAACTTAAAACTTCCATTTTTTTATATCCTCTCTAAAGTCAAAATGCGTGAAATCGACAGTTTTTTTACGAGGGCTAAGTAAAGCAAGGAGCGTGAGAAATAACGTTCATACTCTCTCATTTAAACTTTATCCTGCGAAATAAATGAACTGAAATTTTCAAACCGATAGTAAAAAACCCCTATAAAGTTATTTCAAACATATTTTTAGTAAGAAAATAATTCCTTATCGGACAATGTTGATCCAAGATCGGATTGCACGTTCTGTGCAGTCTGATCTTGATCTACATTGTCCGCAAAAGGTCAGTGAGTCGCGCTTAGCAGCCTAGGGGTTAAACCCTATAGTATTACACAAACAGGGATGTTTTTTGCCCAATTCCATAAACATTTCTTGAAAACAATGTGAGAAAAGGAGAAATTGCTTTTAACAAGCAATTGCTCCTTTTCCCGCAATGCTTTTCATACACTCTGTACTTGTGAGAAGTTTTTTTTTTTTCTTTCCTTCAAATGTGTTTTTCCCCTGTATTATTTGTTTGATAGTTTTTTATGAAACACGCATTACATCGTAAAGTACCGGTATAAGGCAAACTCTCATACTGCAAAGTCAATGTACGCATTTTTTTTAATTCATAGAAAAAAAAGCCTTATTGTTGGACCATTGAGGCAGCTTTCTGGCCTGAAAATCTGACTTGAAGAAGGACAGTGTTTCTGTGAAGTCCGATCTCAATCTGCAAAATCGATAGGACATGAAAAGTTGTCCTTACTGTTCTAAGGGTTAACTCTTTACCAGACAACAAGATTTAGACTTGTCCATATTGAAGTGACTGCAGACGACCATCTAAATGTGGCTTTAATGGTGGGAATATTCTTTTAAAGAGAAGAAAACAATGTGGGAAAAGAAGAAAAATGCTTGTCAAAAATCCTTAATAAATAGTTTTACAAAGCTGTCCTCTTCGGGGTCGTTAAAACTTGGAGTTGTCTGGGGAAGGGCTGACCTATCTTTTTTATTAATTGTTTTTCAACTGCGACCGACTTGTGCGTACTCTCTTTGCACTCAATAAACATGTATAGATTTTTTTGTTTATATTCAGGGATAAAGCCCAATAATGTTGTACTTTTTAATTCAAAAAGGACTCCTCCGATTGGCTGAGATGTACTATCATAAGGACAGTAACAACAAACTGAATACCAGCTTGACAAGTTTTTTCACTTAGTTTTAAGATTTTAAAGCAGTATGATAAGCTATTCTCTAGACCGGAAGTGGGAAAAGTCTCTGATCCTTCCGCAGTAAATTATTCTAACAATCGTTGTCGTGCCACTGCAACCTTTTTCCGGTTCGTAGTCAAAAGTAGTCCCGTTTTAAAATTTGATAGCAAACAATTCTGCTGCACTGAATTATCAAAGAAAGTGGCAAGGTAGGTCTAAGATGTGTTTCTGGTGTTGATTTGATGCTTTCTGTGGAAAATGCGTTCAAGGAACGTGGTGTAAAACCAGGAAGAGGCTGTGTTTTAAAGGTTACTTGTGTTTGAGAAGAAATAGTAAAAACAGGCAGTTAGTTGGGGTGCCTTTTTTTCCTTGTGTAGGGCACTAGACATTTATTTCATAGAAATAAATAGCAAAGCTGTGGGTTTGCCAACAAAGTACATTAAAGGGTCAAAGATGGTGGTTTTCGTTCTATTTTCTATGTATCAAACTGGTAGTGTGACACCCAGTCGTTGGTTATATAGCTCCGCATTAATTAGTGTAGATTACAGGCAATCACCGGCAATAGTAATTTGATATACATGTATAGAAATTACAAGGGACTGATATAGTTGGCATGTGAATTTACCCTTTCGATAGAATTTTCGATAAAACTAGTAGGTTTGCGATAAAGATCAACCTGCACAGAACGTGCAAACTGGTTCTGGAGCTACGCCGTCCGCTGCATTATTCTAAGCAAATTTTTAAGGAAATTCTTGGTTGCAATGGAACTGTACTTTCAGGAAAAAATGCGGAAAAAGAACTGCTGAAATACGTCCTGAGACAAATTTTAAGTAGAATGCAGTAAAAGCATAGGTGTTGAGAAGTTGTATTCAGCATGGCGAATGAAACTTAAATACAATGGACTTAACCCTTTCCCAAACAAGCGCTGATTTTCACGTGTCTGCAGTACAAGTCTTTTAAAAACACTGTGGGAAAAGGAGAAATTGCTCGTAATGAGCAATTTCTCCTTTTCCCACAGTGTTTTCTACCCTTTTTGAGACCTTTCTGCCATTTTCATCAAATTTGAAATTGTCGTCTGCAAACTCTTTCAATTTGGACCAGTCCAAAATTTGTCGTTTGGGAAAGGGTTAATGCATCTCCGTGATGCTTGACACCAAGCATGTCATCACATAACTATGGATCCATAAAATCCGTTTTGTCTAACAACCGACTGAGTCCTGAGGTACACTGGCAATTGGACATGCAGAAAATCGACCTTATAGCAAAAAGTTTCGGCTCAGGTCAGCCTGCTCAAATGTAAAGGTTAGATACAATTGAAAACATTGTGGTAAAAGAAGATCTCTTTTTTTTTTTTTTTTTTGTCATGAGCAAGTTTTCCTTTTTCCACGACCTTTTCACATAGTCCCCTGCAACTAGAGTTAAGCAGTCGTCCGCAGTAACACTTGTTTAAAATGTATTTGTGTACATAATATATACAGGCTCGGTGGGAAAATACAAGGAAGACTGCGAAAGTAATGAAACTATACTGAGTGTACCCTTTCTTTGAAAGAGCCCAAGACTGATATGTGAAACTTTTCGAGACGGCTATAAACGAAAATATGCAGATATTCGAGTCTGTCGAGTGTTTTTCGTACAATATAATCCTCTGTTAAGTGAGCAAGCAAATCTTTAAACTTTGGTATTAAATATCATGAGTAAGGGAAGCGTTTTTACTCATATTGCACATATTCATTTTTGACATGCCACCAAGTAGCACAAATACCACTATAAAGAAATATTAACATTTAGACTTTTAAGCGCGACTCGGTGCCTTTCGCGGACAGTGTAGATCAAGATCAGACTGCACAAAACGTGCAGTCTGATCTTTAATCTACACTGTCCGATACAGTATTTTCTTTTCGGTGAACGGTCAACTTTGAAATCACAATGTCTGGGTTTTTACTATTGAGGTGAAATTTTTGTTTCATTCATTTAACAGTTTAAGGGTTAAAGGTTTAATTGATTGTTTAACCCTTTACCGCACAACGCCGCCTTTTAACGACCCTGGGAAAGAAGCCTTTTGAAAACATTGTGGGAAAAGGAGAAAATGCTGGTAACCAGCATTTTCTCCTTTTCCCACAATGTTTTCTACCCTGTCAAAGAAAATTTGCACCATTTGAGCCACATTGAAATTGTCGCCTGCAAACGCTTTCAATTTGGACAAGGCTCAAATTTGTCGTCTGGTAAAGGGTTAAATAGTGTATTTCACCACTTTCAATAATATTTCAGATATCTCGGCTATGCAGGGGGGAGGAGGGGTAATTTTGCTACATTCTATGTACACATTCTTGGAAAATAAGTGTAATGGAAAATCAATGTTTTACCTAAAGTAAATAAGTTCCAACGACCGCACAATGCAATTTGGTCTACAACCAGAAAAGGCATCTATATCAAGGTCTCTCCCCTTTTCTTTGAAGATACATCTATACTCGTGTTCAGCCAGTTTTTAACCCATTTCATCTTTATTTCATCAAACAATAGTCATTCTTTTATCTTTACGCCAAATGTTGCCCTGACGGCTGCAAGATTGCATAGATTACGACCGATAGAAAATTCATTTCATTTTCTGAAGGGGTTCAAAGAAATCACTGTTATGACGTTTCCGGTTTTAAATCTACGATTTCTGATATATGTATTTATCCCTTACAGCATATGTATCGGTAATTTATCTATTTTTTCATACCTGTCTAAATTCTGAAGCATTCTACAGTCTATCAAGTTTTAACAGCGTTTTTTTTTTTCTCTCTGGCTTTAAGGATATATTTTTAAACAGTTCGATAAGTGTTATTCACAATGTTCAATCATTACAATGATAAAATGCAAAAGAAATCTGATCAAGGTTATCACCAGAGATGCGGATTAATCCATATCCTGCTAAGTAACAGAAATGAAACTGTCAAGTCGATAATAAAAACCCGAATTTTCCTATTTCAAAGGTATTTTTGGAGGAAAGATATCTCCATATCGGACAGTGTAGATCCAAGATCAGACTGCACGTTCTGTGCAGTCTGATCTTGATGTACTCTGTCCGCAAAAGGTCAGTGAGTCGCGCTTAGCAGCCTAAGGGTTAAGTTTTCTCATAACCTTACCTGATCAAAACATATTGATTATCGATTTAATGGTCTATGAATGACAGATTATTGATTGGTATGCTTTATCGATGAGGGATGATAATCGATTTTTAATGTTGATAAACGCCTAGATAAAATATATTCAAACTTTGTATGTAATATGGATTACATAATACTGTTAAACCTTTACCAAACGACAAAATTTTGGTTGATTGATTGAATGGTGTTTTCGCCGCTTTCAACATTATTTCAGTCATATCACGGCGACAGCTCACTTATTCAGGTATTTCCTAGGACTCTGAAGTGTCTTGCCCAAGGACACTCCCACGAAAGAACCCAATTTATCCAGCGAGACTCGAACCCGGAGCTTCCAGGAGCTTAGAGTTCATTTCTCAATACATTACAACATGTAGATGACTCTTGGTCGTCTCACATTAGAAGAAAAAAATGCTAGCAAGGAGCAATTTCACCTTTTGTCACTTTGTTTTCATCACCTTTTTGTATCCATGTTTTGAGTCTCAAATTTATGTTGGTTGTCTCTATTGGCAGAAATGTTTGAAATGTCGTCCGTTGCAGATCAGTTTCAGCAGAGTTCGAAATCAAAGTTCTTAAAGCACCGAGGTATTGAATAAGTTACCTGTCGATCGTATACAAAACATAACATAACATAACATAAGTTTTATTTGGCATTAAACTTTGACAATTTATAGCCAATACATAAACACTTAACTATGTGGATTGTAAACAGAGTTTAAACACATGCAATATAAGAATGATAAACAAAAAAGTTCTACAGAGAATTCATTGTATCCGAAGGAAAAAAATATGTATCTGTTTTAGTGATCATGAAATTCTTTCTTAAATGTAAAGAAGATGATTTGGACAGCTTATTTATTTCTACTGAGTTTTTGGATGGCATAGGTTGGAAAACTTTAAAAGCAGTCGACCGTCTGCAATAATAATCTTTTAAAAATCTGTTTCTCGGGCTACGGTATTTCCGACACTCTAGTAAGAAATGATACTCGTCTTCGGCTGTATTCAAAGAGCAATTTTGGCATTTTCTGAGATTTCTATCAATTCCATTGTGTCGGCCGGTTTCAATGGCAAGTTTATGAACAAATAATCTAAATTTTATTAATGGTTAATTCATGTACTATTAATTTCATTTATTCAAAAGTGTATGAAGTATGTGGATATTAAGATCAAAGTAAGTTCCACCAAACATGGAATGAAAAATGTATCAATTCAGCCTCAGCAAACTTGACAGAATTTGAAACATACACTCAACAATTTTTTTAACGGCCACCTTATAGCTGTTATTCCCTATATACCCTTATTTGCATCCCTTGCATCCCTGCTCTTGAAAAGGGGCGCAAATTTTACTATTTTGTAGAATGGATACATAAAAGCAAAACCATATCTCAGCCGATGATTGAACATGATTCGTGCAGGTTTTTTTTTGCATGCAAGAGTTCGCTGAACGTTGGAAAAAAAATCAAAATTTTGAAAACTTCACATTAGTACTCTCGTGCAGAAAAAAAAAACAAGCTTTCAAGAACAAGATGTTTTTCTTGTTACGTACTAAATTTGCTTCGTGTAGGTTTCTTTTTCGAACTTGTACTTGCTGTTCGACACTACGTATGCGCATCTGACACTAAGCAACCCCCTCTGAAACTAAAGAATATTTTGTCCTTAAAGTTCGAGTAAAAAAGCAGACAGTATAGATTCAAGATCACGTTCTATGCAGTCCGATCTTGATTCATGCCGCTAGCAAAAGACCCTGTTATCGCCTATGGTGATATAAGGGTTCACAAAAACCCGCCTAAAAGGTACGAGCCCTTTTAACGGCAACCTTTTTCGAAAAGAAAAAATGACAATATTTCACCGCACAAATTATAGTAAATTATAGAGGTAATCATATTGTAATAAACAGAATACAGACACTCCGAAACCCTTCTTCCATATTTGATTTTTAACCCTTTACAGCACAATTTTGGGAAAAAGACTTTAGGGGGGAAAAGGAAAATAAGAAAGAAGTAACCAGCAGTTTTTTTTCCTTTTCCACATTGTTTTCTATATTTTCAAAGGTACTTTTCAACATTTGAGCAAAGAAAAATTTATCGTCTCCATATGTTTTCTGAGTGGACTGGTTTAACACTGGCCTATTGCAACATTGTTTTCGACCCAAACAAAGACAAATTCCAACATTTGAGCTACGTTTGATTTGTCGTCTGCAAGTGCTTTAAAATTGGACTAGTTTAAAGCTTGGCTGGCATTCAGTAAAGCTGCGTTCTAAACTGGTCATTCGTTACGACTTGCACAACAGCAAAACAGGAACTAGGAGTTTGAGAGCAATAACCATCTAATCGAAGTATCATATGAATCCATTTCTTAATTGTGGAATTGATACATTCCCATAAAACACCAGAAAACGAAATTGAGATTGATACCAAACTGATACCAATTTATGAAAAATTTCCCAGATATTGCAATATCATTTTTTTTTTTGGGGGGGGGGGGAATCCCAAAACGCCAAAACACACTGTAGATTCAATATCCGACATGACTTTCTGTGTAGTCTGCCGCTGCAGGAAGAGGTTACCAGACTGGTTTTAGCATTAAACCAACTAAGGATAAACTTTCTCATTTACTGTGGGCAAGAAAAGGGACAAGTGTCGAGTTATACTAAATGGCGAATGTTTAACGTTTTAGCAACGTCGTAAAATGCTTAAACTCCTATAAACACGATTACGACATATGGTGTTAAATGTAGAGAGGGCGGGACTACTTTTTATGTGCGCTTTGATACAAAGTTCGGTCACTATTTCGACAACCATTTTCTCAATCTTTCGTTTAGAACTGCTCCTTAGATCTTTAAACACTTTTAATCGTTGACTTTGATTTATCTGTACCAAAGATAAGGTTAACCACAAACTTTTGATATGCAAGGTTTTGAACCCTATTACATCCGTTTAAGATCATTTACGTTTTCCCGATAACATCTTACTATAAATAAATACTTCGGGTAAACAAAAAATAATATAAGTGACACAAGGGCAAAACATTTGAAGGCAATGAAAGTTTCCTTTTTAATGACGTGATAGAGGTTAAAAGAACTTTTGTCTGTAACTGACAATTTCTTTGTATCTTTTTTCTTTTGAAAAAATGCGTTTAGTGTAGCGGAGGAAAAGTTCATTTTTGCATGGTAAAATGTTTGTTACTAGGTGTTTAGAGTCGAATTAAATTACTAACAATAAAAGTACGTTTCTGAAAACAGAGTTGAATATCGTCTACTGTTAAAAAAAGAAAAAAAAGGAAAATACAGACTGAGACTGGTTATAGGGATAAATCTCCACCTTTCAAATATACTATTATTGGTATTAATTATATACATGGGCCATTCTACGCCTACCTGTAGACGTTATGACCTTCGTCCATCGTTTCCCTTTGCGAAAATATTTAAACTAGATCAGCATGCACGTCCACATGGTGTGATCTTAGTCTCTATCCTCTTCGATACCCATAACTTATGTACGCTCTAAGGTATCCACGTGACAAAAATAGATCCCAAACAGAGTTACGTGCTGATGGTTATTTTTAATTCAGTCTGATTCAAATTAAGCAAAAGTGGCGGTAAGAAGCAATCACCATTACATAATGAAAGCTTCTTCTGGTATTTTCGATTTTAATCATAAAGGTTTCCGACGCAATTAGTTGAATAATTGTGTTCAATTGTGACAGTTATAGATTTAAATTCCACAGGCCCTTATTAGCCAAACTGCTCATCCCGTTTCCGGACTCGGACTTGTGCACAGTCATTGCCATTTATCTCAACACCTGAAGTATCACGCCAAGTTCAGAGGTCACTCTTTCTCTAGTGGTCAAACTCAAGACTAAGACGGTCACATTATATGTTTCACTGTCTGATTTTGTTTAGAGAAAGGGACTCGGGGTATGCGCAAGCGGGTCACATATCAGTGGGCGGGGTCATGATGTCACAGGGGTTGAATTAGGTCACATGAACGGTGAATGGGAGAATAACGATTATTGTTGGAAATAGATTTCTCATCTGTCACGTTTTTTGAAGGGTATTTAGCGTTGATGGAGTGTCCAGACGTGTCCTGAGCTGGTCAGTGATTGTAACCCGTGATCATCAATGGTGTTGTCTTGTTGTGTTATTGATGAGTTTCAGTGTCCTTGTCAAAAGATCAACCATTAGTTTATTAAATGGCCTCCTCTCTTTACAAAGCCGCATTTTGAGAAACTTTTGTGGAACGCATCTATACCAAATAAAATTTCTTTAATGTAGTGACCGATTTCGGTTTCTTGCACAGACAATGTCCGTATTCCATAATCATTCTGTACGTCTAATTTTCTAAATTTGAATGTAATAACGCAATTTCTGTGTGGCTCAACCAGCGTCCGTATTCACCAACCATTCTTAAGAACGTTCTTGGTCTTGTTCTTCAAAATTTTCCAAATTTGAAAGTAACACAACTTCTGATTGGCTAAACCGTATGGTTTAGCCAATCAGAAGGTGTGTTACTTTCAAATTTGGAAAATTTTGAAGAATAAGTCCAAGAACGTTCTTAAGAATGGTTGGTGAATACGGACCCACATGGTTTATCCAATCAGAAGTTACGTTAATTTCTAAATCTAGAATTCGACAAGAATACAACTTAGGAGGTGTAACCCTTGAGGTGCTGAATTAGTGAAAAGAAACTTTTCAAGAAAACTGGCTTGAATATTGGTATTTTAAGGTTGGGTGCAGTCTGATCTTGTTCTACACTGTCTGCAAAAAACAACTTAAGCCGGATCTTCGAGAGAGACATTGAGACAGTGACAGAGACTATTACTTATTGAATGCTCATACAGAAATGTGCTAGCAACCGTAGTCTCTGTACGGCTAGAACCTGAAAAAATATGAGTTTTGCTCTGTGAAATGAGCGTTTAATGCATCTGCAAAAAGTATCCATCCATGTCAGCTTGCGCAATCAGCGGTGCAAGCTTATCTGGATCGAAACGTTTTATTATTAGTCAATTTTATGCATGTTCAAGAATATTCTACCCCCAAATCCTGTCGATTGCTGGACAAAATGGATTTTATGGATCCATAATTATATGATAATTTGCATATTATACTACATCACGGAGGCTGATTAAACCTACTTTGCCAGGGCGCCGCTCCTATATGGTGTGCAACACAAGAAAAGGGGCCTTCGGACATATGCGATAAAAAGTGTGTCGTCCCATATCAGCCTGTACAGTCTGTGACTAATCCGAGACGACAATTCTCGTTTTTTGTGCGGTTTTCTGTTTCACGAAAGTCTACTCTATGAAAAAATCTTATGTAATCGTAAAGTGCCGTCTCGGATTTGCCTGCGCGGACTGCGCAGGCTAATCCGGGACGACACTTTACGCAAATGTCCGAAGGTCTCATTGCGCATTTTTTTCCATATGTGTTTCCGGTAGTAGACGACTTTTAACTGTTATTTACATTTACCACCGAAAAATTGCGGACTCGGTATAAATAATGGTTTGGTAGGCCAAATGATATCAAACGATCGGACACTGTAACAACTCCCTTTTCAATCTAACCATACGGATAAGAAGGGTAGGACAATCAGAGATAGCGTCGGTCGGGCTAGAGGATACAAGCTATTATTTTGGGCCTCATGTCGTCCAAAAGTTTAAATAGACAAATAAACTTATTTTCTTTAATCCTTTTTACCAAACTATGCCGAGTTTTAACAACCCTGTTGAATAAAGCTGTTGAAAACATTTTGGGAAAAGAAGAAAATGCTGGTAACCAGCACTTTCTCCTTTTTCCAAAATGTTTTCTATCCTTTTAAAGACAAAATTTCAACGTTTCATCCACATTTATTCCATCGTCTGCAAATGTTTTAAATTTGGATCAGTCTAAAATATTGTCGTATGACGATGACTTAAAAGCCTTTATTGTTTTCTACAGAGTTAAAAACTGATTGATTGATTGATTGTATGGTGTTTAACGCAGTTTTCAACATTATTTCAGTTATATCGCGGCGGCCAGTGCACCTTTCCATGCTTTCCTAGAGTTTCTTTTACCAGTACTCCGCACAATATTATTTCCAAGCCATTGGCTGCTTTCCCACATAACCATCGTCGAAACAATGGTCAGCGGTGAGAGGGGAATGAATCCTGTCGCAATGACTATCATCAGTCCTCGGAAGGAAATTGGCCAAGCCGGGGATTGAACCAGCGACCTCCTGTTCTCAAGTCCTGTATGCTACCGACTGAGCTACGGGGCTTGGCGTACAGAGTTAAAGAAAATTAGAAAAGGTATGTAGTGTCTGAACGCATTGACAGGAAGACGCGCTCGGCTATCTCGTCTAGTCAAACAGAAAATCTAGGTCTACAATATTAAAATCTAATCACACCAATAAATCAATGATCACATCGATATCTAATCTCTTATTATCTAATTAGATAGATATTGATTGATTTTTTAAATCCGTTGCATCACGTACGATCTTTGGGCTTCTTTAAGATGAATTTACCTCTAATAAAAGATAAACATATATAACTTATTTGTTTATACCCAGAAATACTTGTTTCGACTTTATTTAACCCTTTACCACGCGACCCTGCCATTTAACGACCCTGAGAAAGAAGCCTTTTGAAAACATTGTGGGAAAAGGAGAAAATGCTGGTTACCAGCATTTTCTCCTTTATCCACAATGTTTTACAAAGCCTTCGCTTTCAGGGTCGTTAAAAGTCGGGATCGTGTGGTAAAGGGTTAAAGCGTCGAATAAACCTAGCAGACATTTCCAACCTAGCAATAAGACCCAAGTAACTGCAATTTCATAGTTGTTTTTGTCTACAGTGATTCAGCAAAGTGGACAGTATAGATCAAAGATCTCGCTGCATGTTTTGTGCAGCCTGATATTGTTCTACACTGGCCACATAGGCAACTATAGTCGTGAAAGGCGCTTTAAGGGTGAAACTTTCACAGCTGTCTTTACGGTCAATGTAAATCAAGATCAGACTGCACAAAACGCGCAGCCTGGTCTTTGCTGTCCACTTTGCCGAAACAGACAAAAGCAACCATGAAACTGCAATTATTTTTGTTTTATCTCTAGACTGGACATGTACGTTTGGATACTTAGGCACTCTAAAGGCTGAGTGGCTATTCAGATTTTTAGAATCTCACCAAACTTCGAAAACGATACCTCATTGACTTTTAAAGTGGCCTAAATTGGTAGCTGATAAACCATCAGCAAAGAAGACAGAAAGTAAGACCAAAATATGTTTCAAAGGTTTTTCTTAAACTGGCTACGTAGCCCCTTGTATTATTTTTAAAAATTGTGCCATACTTTCGAAAAGACTTATAGGACTGTCACATGATCAATAAAAATAGCTGGTTACGTGGGTTCGTATCCAAATTAGTAAGATGACGTCATTTCTGATTTCTTAAGAACAGACTTAGTAACCGATTGCAAAAACCACCATCCCTTTAAACGCCCTAAAATGCGTCTCTGACTGAATGAATGTTCTCAATATGAGCCATGCTCTGGCAAAAGGGGGCTTAATGCGTCTTCGCAATGCATTGTACCAAGCAAGACGTCACATACTTAGGGATCCCTCAAATCCACTTTGTCTAACAACCGACTGAATCATGAGGTAGACTGGTCCTTTGACATGCAGAAATTTGACCCATAGCAAAAAGTTTCGGCTCAGGTCAGCCTGTGTGGAGTGCGCAGGTTGATCTGGTTGATACTTTTTGCAGATGCATTAAGCCCCCTTTTCACAGAGCATGGCTCATATCTGGTTGCAATTGTCAATATGACAGTTTGAATTACGGCCAAAATACCAAATGGGCCCATTTATTTGTGGACTGAATGATAAACGACATTAAGAAAAAACATCGTCGGCTATCTCTCCCGTACATGAAAGAGACTGGTGTAAAATAAAGTGGGTAAATTTGACTCTTAACCAGACGACAATAGTTAAGATCTCTTTTGCATTGAAAGCAGACGACATATCAAAGGTTGTTCAAATGATGATATTTTCTCCCCAAAAGAAGAAAACATTGCGGAAAAAAAGTAGAACATGCTGGTTACGGACAGTATTTTCCCTTTTCCATTAATGTTTTCAAAAGGCTCCCTCTTCAGGGTAATTAAGAAATTGTATTGTTCAGTAAAGGGTTTACGACATTATATGCAAGAGCGCTCAGAAAATACAGAAATAACTTTTGATGGATATGTATAAGTGTGTTTTAATTTTTTTTTTTACATCTTTTAAAATCTAAAGTTACGTACAAGCCAGATGTAATATCTTTAGGCATTAATTTTTAACTTTCCAATATGAATAAGGCAAAGTCTCAATGCGCGCAACATGGTTATTTTGAAGAAAATGTTCAGTAGTACCTATCAATCCAAACGGCATGCTAGTAATCAAGTTTGCTTTACAAAGAAAAAAAAAAAAACTCTCTCCGAGAATACAGAGTCTTTGCTAAAGGATTTGTTCTTCCCTCACAGCTGAAAGGAAATAAGGTCGAACGACAATAAGGGCGAACGGTTTTCAGGCGAACGGTCCCGAATTCACGTAGTTTCTTTTTTTTTGTCGTGGAATCTGAACAGCTATATTATACTGTATTGAAAAATGCGTAGAATTAAACTTGGCGACTGCTGATAATAATAGTTCATGCAGAAACGTAAAAAGGGATTTTGTGTAATCGAAGAAGTTACTATCATCAGTCTATGTGACGAACTGGTTTTGGGACGAACCAGTATGGAAGTTCCGTTGCCATCCCGTTGCTTTGTACTCCCTCCGACAAAACGATAAGTGTTGAATATCAGGAAAAATCCTTGTAAATGTTGTCGAGATCGGACTTTTTTTTTTTTCATGCGAGGAAGGACATTTTTAATGAAGAAGAAAATAGAAAATATTTCAAAATAGGAAATATTTTAAAAATTCTGGGGCCCAAAATAGCGTTGTCCTGCCCCTAACAAGACAAACAGACAAACACTCCCCTCCCCCTTTTCCTTTGCCTATATCTGATCCTGTGAGAACACAAGTTAACTTTGGCAGGTGTCTGCATCCCTAACAAAGATAAAACATGGCGGATTTTTTTTTTTCTGACAAACAAAGGGTTCTGTGGTGAAATTTTAACACATTAATTAATCTTGCTGACGACTTTAATGCGTCAAGCAGCAGAACAACTTTGAAAAAAAAAACGACGAAGCTGAAGTTTGGAATTCCTCCCAATGGGCAATTTCTTCCCCCTGTCGCTATGTTTTGCTTGTGTTAATATAAAAATTATTAAATTTTTACCAGACAAAAAAAAAATATCTGACTTGTTTTTCCACATTGTTTTCTACTCTATCAAAGACATATTCCATTATTTGAGCCATATATAAAATGCTTTCAATTTTGACAAATCTTTAACTTTTTCGTGTGGTGAATGGTTAAACAGCAACTCGTTCATATTTCCGTGAAGGATTTTTTGCAAATCTATTCCATTTAAATTATCTCAAGGATGTTTTCAAAGTCCTTTGGTACAAGTTTTTTCGGTATGTGAAGATTGACTATTTACCAAACGACAAATTCAAAGCTGTTGCAGACAACAACTTAAATGTAGCTCAATTGATGAAATTTGTCTTTGAAAGAATAAAAACATTGTGGGAAAAGGAGAAAATGCTGGTAATCAGCATTTTCTCCTTTTCCTACTATGTTTTTTAAAAGGCTTTTTCCTCAGAGTCGGTAAAACACGAGATTAATTGGTAAAGGGTAAACGCAGAACGCTCCAAACATTCAGCACACGTGGCTTCAGTTCAAGACGATACTAAAGCCTGTGTTCAGATGACATGGCGAGGATTTCCTTACCGACTAAATTAACCGTGTTTTTAAATATTTATCCACACGTCAATTATAAAATGTGACACCGACTTTAAGCTTCGATGTGTTTATCTGACCCTTTCTCCATTCGTCACGACGTTTTCAAACCGTTGATTCGCCGAATATTGTCAGGACCGTCATCGGCTTTTGAAACGTCGCACAGTCATGGAAAGCCTAGTTTTTTTTTATTTAGGATGTCTCCTGAAGCAATTTTGATGCACTTTTAGACCACTTTTGCTTGTGATATTCCCGTTACAAAACCATTTCAATACCATATTCGGCCGGAAGAGTGGTCAGTTATGGCCGGACTGCCGACGACGGCCTTGCTTGTATAACAGCAATTCAGCCCTTAAAAGTTTGACATGCGGGAAAAGGGAATACTAACGTTTACCCATCCAATATGACTGAAACGCATATTTCGTGTTTCTTTGGCCGCCAATCAACCATTTTGTCTCTTTTCGAGGGTAAGATGGCCAAATTTTAGAATCAAGTGGCGGACGAAGTAGATCCAAGATCAACCTGCATTTTCTGTGCAGTCTGATCTTGGATTTAGGTCGTCAGCAAAATAAACAATTTGTCGCACATGAAGATGAACGGTTTAACCAAGTACAATGAGAATCTTCGTTTTTTACTCTGCCCCCACCCACCCTCATCCTGCAGTTGACAGCCTCTGAAACATTTTAGGAAAAGAAGAAAAGATTCTTACAAGCAATGACTTATTTTCCCTAAATATTATACATGTAAATAGGAGGGAACAGAATTCTTTACTTTAATAATATCTATTTTGGATCACTTTAACAAATTTTGTGGTTGATCTAAAAATGTGCTATAATATTGGCCCGCAACATGCGAAATGAGACCATTGGACATTTGCGTAAAGTGTCGTCTCGGATTAGCCTGCGCAGTCCGCGCAGGCTAATCCGAGACGGCACTTTACGACTATATAATATTTTTTCATACAGTAGACTTTCGTGAAACAGAAAATCGCACAAAAAACGGGAATTGTCGTTTCGGATTATAGTCACAGCCTGCACAGGCTGATCTGGGACGACACACTTTTACGCATATGTCCGAAGGCTCCTTTTCGTGTGTTGCACGCCATATAGTAAAGGGTTAAGCCTTAACCTGCTAAATAAGTGGAATGAAACTTTCAAGGCGATAATAAAACCCATGATTTTGTTATTTCAAAAGTAATTTCTTGGGGAGAATATCTCCTAATCGGACAGTGTAGATCCAAGATCAGACTGTACGTTCTGTGCAGTCTGATCTTGGATCTACACTGTTCGCAGAAGGTCCTTGAGTCGCGCTTGGTAGCCAAAGGATTAAAATATGCAAAGTTAGGACAGATGCGGTAAACCGATCATAAAGGAAATCGGACACGGTCCGCCGTGGATGGACATTTCTATTGACCAACGGTCATTCGAAACTGACAGCTCCTATGAAAACTTAATTATGAACTTAATGCAATTTTTAGCAAGAAAACTACCCGTGAAATATCCGATTTGTGTCATTCTTTTTTTTAAATTCAGGTGTTTTTTGATACTCCCTGTCACATACGTGCGGTCTTATCTTATTTCAAATATTATTCAGATCTGTCAGACCGCCACAAAAAGAGGGGAGGGTAACTTTGATATTTGACGTGCCAAATACCTTCGTGATTTTCATTGTGCTACCAGCCTGTTTGAATCGCATCGACCAGAAGGCTCGTACTTACCAACACTTTTAATATTGAATTCCTAGTCTAGTTTTGAAATTACGAATGTAACGCTATTTCTGATTGGCTAAACCAGATGGTTTAGCCAATCAGAAATTACGTTACTTTCAGCTGCAGAACACTGACCAACAGAAAAAAAGTTTCCACTCAGGTCAGCCTGCGGGGACTGCACAGGCTGGCCTGGGTCGATACTGTTTGCAGATAGATTAAACCCCTTTTTCACATAATATAGCTCATATTTACTTCAAACTCGGGTTATTTGTTATATATCAACAGGGTAACACATATCAGAAGGACAGATAACCAGCGAAACATTTGTGACACAGTCATGCCCATCTTTTGTCTTTTCATTAAAAAAAAAGTGAGCCCTGCCCTCGCAAAAGGGGGCTTAATGAATCTCCGTGATACATTGTACCATGCAAGTCATCACATAATTAAGGATACATAAAATCTATGTTGTCAAACAACCGACTGAATCATGAGGTACACTGGTCCTTTGACATGCAGAAAATTGACCAATAACAAAACGTTTCGGCCAAGGTCAGCCTGCTCGGACTGCGCAGGCTGACCTTGGTCGATCCTTTTTGCAGATGCATTAAATCAGCTTTCCACAATGCATGGCTCAAATTATAACTACAGTAGAGCGTTTGCACCCGCATGCGATGCTCTTGTTTGTGCGGTGTTTAAATTCATTAACATTTCACTTATGTCAGGACGTGTCTATAAGTATTTTTGTGCCTCCCCAGTCCTTTGAAAGAGGCAATAGTCGAAAATGATGCATTCGATGGTCTGAAGCACTGTTTGCTCTTTCAAATCTTCCCTCACGTTTCAACGATAAGAAGCGCCAAGGCCCCTGTCACGTGATCGCTCGTTATCTTTAAGGAGCATCACTTCTCTATAATTTATAGCGATCGTTGACATTTTTAATTTATAAACCAGACCACGCATTTTTGGCTTTTATTGAAAGCAGTTGAAGTTGACAAAATTGAAAATGGCTCGTGTGAATCGATTCGTGTTTGAAAGAGTGGAAATCAATTTGGGGAAAGAAGAAAATAATGGAGATCAGGATCAGATTACTTCTCTTCTTCTCCCACATTGTTTTCCAGAGTATTTTTCCTCAGGATCGTAAAACATAGGGTAGCTTAGTAAAGGAATAATCAAACACCATCATGAAACGTTATTTCGTCTCTTGTTTTGTTTGTTTGTTTGATCGGAATTTATCTAGTTGTCAACAGCAGTTCAGTAATATCACGGCGGCAGCTCACTTATTTAGGCCTACATGTTTCCTTTATTTTTTCTTTTCAGGAGGTAATAAGTAAATCAAGGTTCCAGGCCCCTTTTGGGTAAACACTTATAGAACATAAAAGAAAACAAAAAACAACATTTAGAATATAAAAGGAAAAATAGTTTGTGCATGCCATAGTTATAATCATTTTACAATTGTATTTTCAAAGGTGAAGGTTATTTAACGACCCACCTAGTTTTCTTTGACCTTCACAGGTGTTCGTTTTTAGTATAACACGGAAGAAAACTTAAAACCCTCTCAGAGTTAGGTTAGAATGTTATTAACTAAATGAAAGATACTCTGTGATAATGGGTTTTGATGTATCTTCGTAATGCATCATACCAAGCAAGTCATAGCACAATATTGATCCTGTTTGTCCAAACACCGGCCGAATCATAAAGCGCCATAATGGCCTCGTACCAGTAGGAAAAAGTTTCGACTGCTCAGGCTGACCTGGGTTGATACCTTCTTGCAGATGCTTTAAAACCACCTTTTCACAGAACATGACTTAAATGTCAATCAATCACCTAACCACTGTCCTCTGTTTGAAGCAGTCGAGCCCGGTAGCGCAGTCGGTGGCGTACAGGAAACTAGGAAGGTCCCTATTTCAAATACCTAGCTCGGCGAATTTATTTCCCAGGATTGGAGATAGTCATTGCGACAGGATTCATTACTCTGTCATGGCTGATCATTGTTTCAACAATGGTTATGTGGGAAAGAAGCTTTGGGAGAATATTTTGCAAAGTATTTGTAAAAGAAGTTCTTGGAAAGTGTGGATGTGTGGAGTGGCCGGCGAACTGAAATAATATTGAAAATAGTGTTAAACACCATACAAACAAAACAACTGAGCATGCTATGTGGAAAGGGAGTTTAATGCATTTGCAAAAAGTATCGACCCAGATTAGTCTACGCAGTCCACGCAGGCTGACCTGCACCGAAACCTTTTGCTTTGGTCAATTTTCTGCATGTCAAAAGACCAGTGTACCTCATGATTTAGTAGGTTCTTATTCAAAACGGGTTTTAGAGATGCATAATACTGTAATGACATGCTTGCTATAATTCATCACTGTGATGCATTAAGCCCCATTTCACAGAGCATGGATCAAATGAATTTGCAGCTATAATACATATTTTTTTCATGAAATTTGTCATTTTTTCTTCTTGCAGGTTCCACTACCCGACTTCCGGGATCTGACAGCCTACTATCCGGGTTACTTTCATCATGGCGGACAGTTAAGAAATCATCAACTGTTACATTTGACAGGCATTTCAGAAACAACGAACCTGTTGCTACATGATACTAGTGCTCTAAGAATTTCATACACATTTAACAAAATTGGTGGTGTTCATTCTTTGGGAACCGAATTAATCCGATTGTCTAAATATGGCCGCGATAGCGTGCAAGGACAAGATGGGTTACAGTACATCTTTTTGCCAATATCTTTTGGACCTTATCTAGCGGATAAATATGGTTATCCTAATATTTCAAAACTGCATGCATTAGATCCTTTTCAAACTAAACATTACTTTTGGGGGAAACAAGGAATTTTGAGAGTGATAACTTATACCCTCCATGGAAACCGACCGAAAGGTCACGTTGCATTGTGGGATTGTGATCATTTCTACCAATCAAAGGACTGGATTGCCCAGAACACCTTATTAACAGTGGAATTCTGGGAGTCGCCAGGTAACAATGATAACTAATGATAACTATGCAGTGTCTCCATGTGCTTGACAGTTTTAGAGTTTTCCAGATGTAAAGCGTCAATTTCTGAGCCATGTTCAATGAAAAGAGGTTTAAATGCATTTGCAAAAAGTATCGACTCAGGTCAGACTGCGCAGTCCGCGCAGGCTGACCTGGGTCGAAACTTTTTGCTTTTGGTAATTTTTCTGCCTGAATAAATACTGTCGCAATGCCTATAATCAATCATTTGAAAGAATTTTGGCAAGTTGGGATTTGAACTTGCAACCTGTGCATAAAGTAGACCATGGGTAAGATGACCAATTTTGTGAAAAATAAACATGATTATTTTGTTTCGTGCGATATAGACAGATAGAAGTGCACACGTACACAGTAAACTTTGTCCCTACCGTGAAATATGATAACATTATGTAAATATTAACTTTACAAAGAGAGGGGAATGTTTACAAATGCCAGTCGAGTGTCATAATTGTATATAATCACACCACGTAAACTGTCGAATCAAACAGCCCACCTGGTTTCATACTCGCGGATCATTTGACCCCAGTCCTTAACGCGCTAAGCGCAACTCAAGTGTTTGTTAGGATACAGTGATCAAGATCAGAATGCCTATTGTAGACAGTATACAACAAGATCACACGTCACAGAACGTGCAATCTCGTTGGTTGACCATAATGCTTAGATCGTTATGCACAACTCAAGCTATTTTTGGAAGCAGTGTACATCAAGATCAGAATGCCTTTTGTGGACAGTATATATCAAGATCAGACTGCACAACTACATTCCGAGATATTCAAGCCAAACAAAGTTTGGAATGGCAATATTTTGGGCCATTTTTCCCCCATCTGAAACTGTCCTGTAGTGTTAATTCTACGCTCTAAGAGCTAATTGAGTCCTAATTAGTAGACAGTTTTAGACTGATCGGTCTTGATCGCAATTGCAGATGACAACCTAAATATGGCCGTGAAAATTATGGAGTAATATGCAGAAAACATTGTGGAAAAGGAGATATGATGTTACCTGCTTTTTCTCCTTTTCCCTACAATGTTTTCAAAATTCTTTCTCTTTTTAGGTCGTTAAAGCATGAGGTCGTTTTTAAATTTTTTTACTTTTTCAGAAGGCTTCCATTATAGATACATTAAGATTTGTATATAGGTTAGTAACACTTTATGATATAATCACCCTTAATTTTCTTCTTTTTATTTTCCAGACTCCAATTGTGCGGTCAAAGCTGATCTCATCCAACCATCTTTCATCCCGCCTTCTCCCTTACAAGCCGACAGTACCCCTGTGTTCAATAAACAATCGTTATCGCAAAGGACAAAGTTTATCAAAGATCATCTGTTACCTAAAAACGCAAGACATTCGTCGAAGAAACATAGAGAGCACGTCAATTAGGTCTAGACTATTCGTAAACAGGGCAGGAAAAATGGAGAAAATACATTCAAGGGAGATAATAAGTGCTAGCAATAATTTTTGAGTTCTGTAAGGGTGATGTCCCTTACAGAATTTAAGCCCTGTCTAATTTAACTCTTTCACGGTCAATCTCGCCTTGGATAGCCTTTGCGGACGGCGTCGATCAATATCAGATTACACAAAACGTGCAGTGTGGTCTTAGATCTACAATCCAAAGCTAATTCTCAACCAAAGACAGATTCAGTTGAAACGAAAAAGATACTTGCAGACCTCGAGAAAAGTCGGCTCCATTTAGTTGGCAGCAAGAGTTAAATTGTTCCAAAAAATGTATGTAGTTAACCCATTGCTACACAAGCCCGAAATTCAACAACCTCGAGAACAAAAACCTTTTGAAAACATTCTGCGTAACGGAGAAAATGCTTGTTAGCAGCATTTTTCTTTTATCCCACAGTATTTTCTAACCTTATAGCACAAATAAATCTGATTACAGGAGTCAGATTTTATCATCTGTAAATGCCTTTAATATGAATCAGTCTCACATGCTGACGTCTGGTACAGAGTCAAGTTTTTGGGCTTATATAACTCTAACTCGATAAACCCTTCATTAACAGTTTATATTATTGCTTGTGTTTGGAAATACATGTTTAATACCACGAACCGTGACGAGCTAACATAAACGTTATCGAGTTAGGTTTATAAATTATCTCGTCACGGTACGTGATTTTAAACCTGCTATCCCAAACATAGACAATACTATAAACTGATAATGAAAGGTTTATCGAGTGAGAGACATACTGCTAATTCCTCTGATTGAGAAGCGGGGCAGGTGGACCAAGATTAGATTGCGTGTATGTGCAGACTAATTTTGATCCACACTGTCCGCATGACTGGGGATTTAAATACAACTAAAACAATCATACATTTGTGCTTGTAGGTGACTGCCTTGAATCATTTAACGTGCAAACAATCTGCTATATGGTGTGTAACGAACGACTATGAAAGTGTTCGATGAACTGGTACACCAGTGTCGTGCTTTATTCTATGCGCTCAATGCATTCAAGTTTTTATTACTTCTGCAATATTGACCCTTGGTCTGCTAAGCGCGTCTCACTGACCTTTTGCGGACAATGTAGATCAAGATCAGACTGCACAGAAGGTGCAGTCTGATCTTGGATCTACACTGTCCGATAAGGAGATATTTTTAACTGAAACATATGAACCATGCTCTGGCAAAAAGGGACTTGATGCATCTCCGTGATGCATGATACCAATCAAGCCATCAAATAATTATGGATCCATGATAGCTATTTTTTTTATATATATATGACAACCGACTTAATCATGAGGTAGACTGGTCCCTGGACATACAAAAAATCGACCAATAGCGAAACGTTTCGGCCCAGGTCAGCTTGCGCGGAATGCACAGGCTGACATGGGTCGATACTTTTCAAAGATACATTAAACCCCTTTTTCACAGAGCATGGCTGATATGTTTGAAATAGCATTAGTGGGCTTTTTACTGTCGGTTTGAAAGTTTCATTTAACGTACTTTGCAGGTTAACCCTTTACCAGACGACAAAATTATAGCCTTGTCCAAATTGAAAGCATTTGCAGACGACAATTTCAATGTGGCTCAGATGGTGCAATTTTTTTTTGATCAGGTAGAAAACATTGTGGGAAAAGGAGAAAATGCTGGTTACCAGCATTTTCTCCTTTTCCCACAATGTTTTCAAAAGGCTTCTTTCCCAGGGGCGTCAAAAGGCGTCATTGTGCAGTAAAGGGTTAAGGATTAACACTTAAGCTGCTGAATAAATGAAACGCAAATTTCTACTCAATACTAAAGTCCAAACATTGCGGTTTCAAACTTGATTTCACCGGAAAGAAAATATCGTATCCGAGAGTGTAGATCAAAGATCAGAATGCACGCTCTGTGCAGTCTGATCTTGATCTACACTGTCCGCAAAAGGTCAGTGGGTCGCGATTAGCAGCTTAAGGGCTAACCATTATCCACCTATGTAAGTAATCGTCACATGTACTCTTGTATTGTACAAACCTCTAATCTTTTTTCCAAATTCCCTCTTGTTGTTGTCAACTTTATAGGAGGTCCCGCGTGGCTGAGTGGTAAACTGTAGGACTCGTGACCTTGGGGCTTCGGGTTCGAGCCTTACTGGATCCACCGGATTTTTCGTGGGAGTGTCCTTGGGCAAGACACTTCAGAACCCTAGCCTAGTACTGATGGAACCCCGGAAATATGTGAATATGTGAGCCGTCGCCGTGATAAAAGTGAAATAATGTTGAAAGCGGCGTAAAACACCATTCAATGTCAACTTTATAGACTCGACTAAATAAGCGGGAGATATGGATCCAAGACAAGACTGCACGTTTTGTGCAGTCTGATCTAGATCTATACCATACGCAAAAGCCCCATATTTGCCTGTGGTGCTAAAAGGGCAAGGCATATGATTTTTTGTTGTCATTTTACCTAAACATTTTTCTTAATTAAAAGATCTGCTATAACTCACCCACCCATTCCCAACCTCCACCCAAACCAAACATAGGGCATTGTATATTTCTATTGATCCAGTGACAGACCAACAGAGTCATATTGTACAATATCGAAGGTGTCCGTTTTCCCGGTGTCAGAAACTGTTTGTTTGTTTTTTGCTTGTTTGTATGTGTGTTTGCTTGTTTGCTTGTCGCTGTTTTCAACATTTTCTGATTTATATCGCGGCGGCGGGTGCACCTATATTATGCTTTCTGGGGTTTCTTGTACAAGTTCTTCGCAAGAGCCTCTGCTGCTTTCCACTGGCCGTAGTCAAATGAATAGTGAGCGATCAGAAAGGAATAAACCCAGTCGCAATGATTATAATCAGTCCTCGGATAGAATTTGGCCGAGCTAAGAGATTCGAACCAACGACCCCCTGATTTCAAGTCCTGTACATTACCGGCTGATTTACCAGGCTCGTCAATGTCAAAAATAAATCTACATGTAGATGTTTGTGACACTTTACCAGACGACAAAATGTTAGACTAGTCCAGATTGAAAGCATTTGCAGACGACAAAGTGAAAGTGACTGAAAAATTTAAATTTGTTTTTGGAAGGGTAGAAAGTATTGTAGGAAAAAAGGAGAAAATGCTGTTAACCAGCATTTTCTCCTATTCTCGCAATGTTTTCAAACAGCTTTTTTCTCAGGGTTGTGAAAAGTTATGATTGTGAGGTAAAGGGAAGTTGTACGTTGCTTTCAATGCTATTTCAATTATATAACAGCGACAGCTCGCCTGTTCATGTCTTTCTTGTTTCTTCGACATTAGATTGCCGAAAAAGAGCGAGGAACGAACCAGGATTTCGTGATTACAAGACATCCAGGGTCCGTATTCACCAACCAATCTTAAAAAAAAAAAATCTTAGTCTTAGTCTCAAGAATGTTCTACATTTGAAAGTAATACAACTTCTGATTGGCTAAAACATATGGTTTATGATTGGCTTACTTTCTTAATCTAGAATAAGACTAAGCATGGAACTAAGAAAGGTTGGTGAATATGGGCCCAGGGAGCAATCAACGTGTGAGTCCTAAAATATCATGTACGCTAATAGGCTAAGCCCTCCGCTTTCTTACACATACATATAAACCATGCTCTGTGAAAAGGGAGCTTAATACATCTGCGAAAAGTATCTATCCAGGTCAGCCTGCGCAGTCCGCGCAGGCTGACCTGGGCAGAAACTTTTCGCTATTGGTCAATTTTCTGTACGTCCAAGGGCCATTCTACTTCATGATTAAACCGAATGTTGAAAAAAAAAAAAGTACTAGGATCTATAATTATGTGAGGCTTGATAGGTATAGTGCATCACGGAGATGCATTAAGCCCCCTTTTGCCAGAACGCGGCTCAATTATATATAATGCTAAATAAAGTATAATAATGATTATAATTATAATGACAGTTTATGATATTTTTATTTCCTTGCCAGACGACAAAACTTTACATGTGTCCAAATTAAAAGCATTTGCAAGCAACAAATTCGAATGTGCCACAAGTTGTAGGATTTTGTCTTTGAAATTATAGAAAACATTATGAAAAATGATAATATGCTGGTTACCAGCATTTTCTCCTTTTTCCACAATGTTTTCAAAAGCATTCTTCCTCGAGGTTGTTAAAAGGCGGGGTTGTGTGGAAGAAGACTATGTGATTTTTTTTTCTTCACAATATCTTAAAATATTGCTAATCGTCAGGAAATTATATCTGATAAGCGAATATACCTAAAAACAGTGTTGCAAAAGGACAAAACGTAATTTCTGCCTTTGCCAGAACGCTTTCGATCGTATCTTACTGCAAGACGGGAAAAAATCCTCTGAATCCGTTGTAGATTGGATCTTTGCTGAGAACAAGAAAGGAAAGCAATTCATGTCAATTTTATTGTTCATAGCCTGACTTGAGGTTATCTCCCTTGAAGAATGTCAAGAACCGTAGCTCATTTGTAAAGTAAAACTTGTCCTATCTCTGCATTTTTAAGACGGTCATGTCGTACAAACACCTTCGGTTTTGCTTTAAAATTTACCCTTTTGGCGCCTGCAGCCAAACAGGGGCTTTTGCGGACGATATAGGTCAACAGAACGTGCACTTGTATCAATACCGTTAGCCCTTTCAGTTTGAAACAAATTTACAGTAGACATCATTGAAAACATCCATGTATAATTCGAGGGAGTTATAGTCGGATGCACCAGTGTCAGAATGTGTCAGAAAGCACGGTGGCAAAGGGAGAATTTGACCCATAAGAGCAATTTTTGTCAAACTAAGTCGTTTGGTAGAGCTATTATCTCTTGATAGAAATAAAGCATTATTTTTTCAATTAAGGTGGTAAAATTCAAGAACTTCAGTCTGGATGGTCCGTTCATTTTGCACTGTAGGCACAGTCTAGTACATCTTTTAGTAACAAACAGTCTTTGACCCGTGTAGGCAAATAATACTGATCGGCTATAGCTAAAACTCTACGACCATAGGCCGCTCGTAAAAAGTCTCTCGCTGCTGCAAATAAAGTCTTTGGTGTATTCAAATGTTCCATGAGACTCTCTGTACTTTCATCTCTTGACAGGTCAATCAGCTCTTCCAAGTTGTCCCCTTTACAATTATAGCCTGCTTCTAATAGAAGGCCCACTGTCTCATGAAAGTTCTTTTCCACCGCAATGCGGAGTGGTGTTTTTTGCACGTCATTCTGCTGAATTACATCATGGTAATTTTCAGAGGATGGAAGCCCAAGTTTATAGGCATTTTCATTGGCTTTGCACTCCAGTTGTGCATTGGCAGCTATAAGTTCTTTAACCATGCTTTCTTTATTCCAAAACACTGCATGCCATAACGGTGTTGCACCACACATGTCTTGTATATCTGTATTAGCACCTAGCTGTAGAAGAGCACGTACTCCATACACATGTTGTTCCTCGACCGCTATGTGTAGTGATGTTCTTCCATAATTATCTTGGGTATTGACGTCATGTCCAAGACTTGCAAGTCGCTTTATTTCGTCGTCAATGTTCAGCCATTGGACTAGCTTCCATACTGCAATCATTGGACTGCATGACGGCGTGGTATTATAGCTTGTTTGCAAACCCAATTCCGTAGATCGCTCGCCATTTTCTCGCAAACAAAACCTCCGTGAAACACTATCAGATTTAAAAAAGGTTTCTTCATTTAGAATGTATTCACAGGTTTTTGGAGAGTTATCTTTCACGGCTTCTAGACATTCGGACCATGCAAATTGTGACACCCAATCTGTGACCGAAAATCCCTCTATTTGTGTATTGATGTCAGCACCATGAGAAACCAGTAACTTGAAACATCGATGGGAGTTTTTCACTGCAGCCAAAACGGCCGCTGTCGTGTAACTATGATAACCATTGAATATGTAGTCCGGATCACACCCGTTGTCTAACAGTGTCTTTAAGATACTGGAATTGTCTGGAAAAAAAAAAGATGAAAAAAAAAGATACTCAAACAAGTGAACGATAAAAGTAACGGACCTACATAATTCATGTGAGGAGGACATCGCCTTAAAAATCTTACTCTTCAAATACGAAATTGTACTCAGAGCAGAAAAATAATACATTTTTGCCTTTTCTTTTGATTTATCTTTTCGTTTTTATCTGCACAAAGAGCAATTACATGGTACGCATGCGCTCTGATGTCACAAGACTTACTTGTGGCCATCTTATTTAAATTATAGAATACATCGATGCAATCCACCATTTTCTTACAAAGTAAAACAACATCCTGACTTTTAATGACCCTGAGAAAGAAAGCTTTTCAAAACATTGTGGGAAAAGGAGAAAATGATGGTGACCAGCATTATCTCCTTTCCCCACAATATTTTCAACCATTTCAAAGAAAAACTTCATGACTTACGCCACATTTAATTTGTGGTATACAGTATACAGTAGCATTACCTTGTTTAATGGCTTCCAGAACCGCACATGGATGCTGTACTTTGTTTAATCGACTAGCGTTTCCTCCATGATAAGTTTTCAGATATGTTTCTTCTGCTCCTAAAAGTAGGTCCATCAAATCCAAGTTATTATGCTGGACTGCGAACAGTATCGGGCTTTGTGACAGGGAATTTCTGAAAGACAGGTCCAACCCCTTCATCATGAGCAGATGACGTATCATTTCCTTCCGGTTGTATATCACAGCCTGCATAAGAGGCGAGTAGGAAGTTCCGTTCGATTTTAAGGTGGCATTGATGTCAACTTGATTCGCAAGAAGGTAACAAAATATATTAAAATGTCCATGTGTTATCGCTAGGTGAAGAGGTCGAAGTTCATGCACTCCAGACTTACTCTCGAGTGAACACCCTTTCTGATGAAGGAACTTAAAGACTTGAAATTTCCCTAAAGCTGCTGCCAGAAGGATCGGGCTCGTTGATGACGTAATGATCACGTGATCGCGGCGCATACACTGGTAACGTTGGCAGTGAAAGCATTTTCTTTTACGAAGACATTTTATGATGTGTTCAGGCTTGTGAAGATATTCAAAGTTGACGGTACAGATGCAATGGTTTGTCTGTGTCGTACAATCTGAAAGCGAAAACAAGATAATTATGAACTGTGCTCTCTCAGAAGTGGGTTCAATGCATCTCCGTGTTGCATAATACTAACCAAGTCATTACATATAGATCGATAAAATTTATTTTGTCGACAAACCGGCTGAATCCTGAGGTAGACTAGTCCTGGACATGCAGAAAGTTTACCAAAAGCAAAACGTTTCGACATAGGTCAGCAGCCTGCGCGGACTGCAGGCTAACCTGCAGGCTAACCTGAGTCAATACTTTTTGCAGATGCGTTTAGCCCTCTTTTCATAGGCATGGCTCATTAATCTTTATAGTCATCCTAGCTGAATGCGAAAAAGTTTTACAAGAAATAGCACTGGTTCTTTTAGATACAATAAGTAGGGAGGCCTATTTTATTTAACTCTTTACACCACACAATCCCGAGGTTTATCAATCCCTGAGGAAAAGGCCTTTTGAAAATCTTGTGGGAAAAAGAGAAAATGCTGATAACCAGTATTTCTCCTTTTTCCACAATGTTTTCCACCCATCCAAAAACAAAATTCAAAATTTGAGTTACAATTAACTTGTTGTCTGCAAATGCTTTCAGTTTGGAGTGTCTAAAATTTTGTTGCCTGGTAAAGTGTTAAATACCTATCAAACGACAGATAACTGACAGAATGCCATGACATGTCGAAATCAGTGTCTTACCTAGCGTAACCGGTTCATCTATAAGGTCTGGGTTAGCGACGAGATCTTTTATGCATTCGGTATCTGTGTTCCTTATGATGCTTGTGACCAAATCTTCTTGTCGTCTCCACTGTTCATGCACCATTTTGAGTTCTGATGTCACAAAACGCCCTTCATATAGTAAATGTCACTTGTCCTTACAAAATCTGTACGCTTCTACACGAACTGATTCTAAAACCATTTCAGTCTAGTTGGAGGTGATCCCAATTTTCTTTTTAGAGTTGCCTCTTGGAAGTCAATAGTATCATCTAGACGGTATGATTGAGGTGAAGTGTAACAAGTCACAGATATTGAATGACATCAATAGTCAAGTTTCAGGAAATCGCTTGTTCACACCTGCAAGCAGAGGAATTAAAGACCTACATCATGTCTTAATCCTTTTTCCACACAATCCCGACGTTTAACGATCCTGAGAAAGAAAGTTTTTTATACCATTGTGGGGAAAGGATAGAATGCTGGCAACCAGAGCGCCTGCCTATTTGCAGGCAAATTTACGCCGACTGTCTTTTTTAAAGATATTTCTTGTTTCTACTCCGTTTAATTTGAATGTGTGTTTTCCTTTCAAATTTGTTTCTGTCGATAATAAGGCGGACGAAATTTCCTAACAAATGCGAGAGAATGCATGATTATCTGATACAATCGTACTTCAATATTTAGATTTACTTTGTTGTAATGCAAAAAGTTTTAAATATGAAAACTGAGTGTGATCAATATGAAGACTTTTTTTGTCGTTACATAGTATGTAATAAAAGAAGTCGAGACCTGGGCCTATACTCAGCAATCATTCTTAAGAGCAGCCTTGGTCTTAGTCTCAGAAATTTTCTAAATTTGAAAGTAGCACAACTTCTGATTGGCTCAAACATATGGTTTAGCCAATCAGAAATTCTGTTACTTTTGAATTTAGAAAATCTTGGAGTACAAAACTAAGAATGTTCTTAAGAATGATTGGTTAATACGGACCCTGAATTAGCTTCACATTGTCGAAAAATAATTTTCGCCGAGTCAGATTCCAAATTTCGAGACAAACTCTACAATACGGCTTTATCGATGCCTTCATTGCAACTTGAGGAAAACGACAAATTATTGCGTACAAATACTATCTTCCCACAAAACTGTATATTTTATCACCATATCACGTCTCTATAATGGTTTATACATAATAGATGATAGAACAAAGACCATGACCTCTGCCATAAGGATAAAAGGTCTCTTTGTACATTACGATTATACCTCGGTAATAAACGCTGATAGTGTTTCAGTTAACGCTGTACCGCACAATACCGACTTTTTACGACTCTTAGAAAGAAAGCTTTTGAAAACATTGTGGGTAAAGGAGAAAATGCTGGTAACCAGCATTTTCTCCTTTTCCAACAATGTTTTCTACCCTTTCAAAGACAAATATCATTCAATGACTCAAATTTTATTTGTCGTCTGCTGTTGCTTTCAAATTGGATTGGTGTAAGATTTTGTCGTTTGGTAAAGAGTTAAGAAACAATGATGGACTGCAAATGAATTTTAAAAAAAATGGCTTCTACCATTGTGCGCTGGTTCGATCCCCGGCTTGGCCAATTTCTTTCCCAGGATTGATGATAGTCATCGCGACAGGATTCATTCCTCTCTCACCGCTGACCATTGCTTCGACGATGGTTATGTGGGAAAGCAGCCAGTGGCTTGGAAAGAATATTGTGCGGAGTACTGGTAAGAGAAACTCCAGGAAAGCATGGATAGGTGCACTGGCCGCCGTGATATAACTGAAATAATGTTGAAAACGGCGTGAAACACCATACAATCAATCAATCAATCAATTCTACCATTATGTTATCTAAAATGTCTCTGATATACTTAGTCGTATGTTTTATGTCTTTCCTGTTCACTGGATAGTAAAGAAAATGCTGACCTAGGTTTATCTTGTACATCGTATTTATCTACACAGCACTGAACCCTTACCCTTACACTGCTAAATAAATAAAACTTTCAAGTCGATAGTAAAAACCCAAATATTGATATTTCAAAGTCATTTTTATGGCGAAAACATATCTCCTCACCTGACAGTGTAGATCCAAGATCAGACTGCACATTCTGTGCAGTCTGATCTTGATCTACACTGTCTGCACAAGGTGAGTCGTGCTTAGCAGTCTAAGAGTTAACCTGAGTAGATATGATAGAGCCAAGCTCGGGCAAAAAAGTGGGGGTTTAACGCATTTCCGTGACGCAGTATACCAAACAAGTCCTCACATTATTATGGTTCCATAACGTCCATTTTGTCTGACAACCGGCCGAGTTATGAGGTAGATTGGTCCTTTGACATGTAGAAAATTGATCGATAGCACAAAGTTTCGACTCAAATCAACCTGCGCGGATGCAGTATATAGCATTTTGCAGCCAAGGATTTAAAGCATAGTATTGTTATACAATGTATTTTATGCACATTGAATGCCTGTTTGTAAATTTGTAGATAATCCTTTTCAGTTACATAGGCCTAACGGCGTTTATTTATCGTGCTCGCATTAGTTGTAACAGTTATAAAGATGAGAATATTTACGTCTGTTATCTACAAAAGTAGACAACGGCAAAACCTGCTGACTGAATTCAGATACACCTGTTGTTTATGTAAATACACAACGACAAACATTGTGGGCACAGATCAATTACGCCTGTTGTCTATGAAAATAGATAAAGGCAAACATTTTGGGCTCAAATAATTTAGGCATAGTGTCTAAAGAGAAGACAACAGCAAACCTTATGGACAGCGATCATTTTCGCTCATTGTGGACACAGATCAGTTACGCCTGTTTTATATGCAAGACACAATGCTAAACATTGAAGACTCCGATAAGTTGCGCCTGTTGTCTGAAAACAGAAAACGAAAAACATTGTGGGAACAGATCAGTTACGCTCTGTCCATAAAAGTGATAATCATTTTGGACACAGGTCTGTTGAGAATGTTTAAATAAAAACAAACGATGCCAAACATTGCAGATTCAAATCAGTTACGCCCGATGTCTTTAAAATAGAAAACAGCAAACATTGTGGACATAGACCAATTAGTTACCACAATTGCTAGTGTGAAAAGATAAAAACTTATTTACCACATTTTTTTTTTTAAATAAAAACAGTCATGAAAAGTATACAATTTATAGACATATGATATAAAGATAACGTCCTTAATATCCTTGGTACATAGTCTAAATAATGTACCGGGCGACACTACTTTAGACTTCGAGACCATACGAAAAGCATTTGCAGTTGACAAACTAATTAAGGCTAAAATGATTGAGCCATGCTCTGGCAACAAGGGGGCTTAATGCATCTCCTAAAGAATGGTTGATGAATATGGACCCTGGTCGTTAAAACACGAGATCTTTTTTCGTAACGCGTTAACGCCAAATGATTTAACTCGATCACTATCGACGGCTGAAAATATAATCCTCTGAAACTCTGAAACTTGTTTATGTTAGAGGCTTTGACTAAACAAGCGGACGGTATAGATCCAAGATCAGACTGCACGTTCTGTGCAGTCTGATCTTGATCCATGCCGTCCGCAAAAGCCCCTGTTTTCCCCTATTGCGCTGTAAAAATTTGTGTGCGATTTTTTGTCTGTAGGACACGATTCAATTCAAATAAATATTTGCGGTTAACACTTGAACTTTCAATACCGTTGTTTTCCTTCTTGGGACAAAGACGAGGTATTTAGTATAAAGAGATTTCACAGGGAGATATAAATACCGAACATTTAAATAATTTATTCAAAACCTTATCTTATCCTTTCCACGAATGGACCACGATTACAGATTTTTCGCGGGTTTTCTGCGATTTGAATTTTGAGGCAAAAGTATCTCCAAAACGGATTTAATCCTTACGCTGCTAAGTGCGACTCACTGACCTTTTGCGGACAGTGTAGATCAAGATCAGACTGCACAGAACGTGCAGTCTGATCTTGGATCTACACTGTCCGATAAGGAGATATTGTTCTTCAAACGATAAGTTTGAAATGACATTTTTCGGGTTTTTAACTATCGTCTTGAAAGTTTTATTTAACTTATTTAGCAGGACAGGGGTAAAAAAAAAAACATGATGTTGGAAACACACGGCAGAATGCTGAACAAACTCCCCCGTTGTCCAATCAAAATCAGAGGTCATTTGCTGTAGATTCAGAAGGTACACGTTTTAAACCCTTTCCACACTGAAGGCGAAAGCAAGGGCTTTTGGGAGCGGTATAGATCAAGATCAGACTACACAGAACGTGCAGTCTGATCTTGGATGATCTATACCGTCCGCTAATTTAGTCAAGTCTATAAGACAAAAATCGTTTATTTTCACCCGTCGAAAGAGGCCAAGCAAAAAAATTATGTTTTGCGCTAAAAGGGTTTAGCAAGAGATTCACTTGTGGCATTTCGTTGAACTCTGAAGCTGCTAAGCGTGACTCACTGACCTTTTGCGGACAGCGTAGATCAAGATCACACTGCACAGAACGTGCAGCGTGATCTTGGGTCTACACTGTCCGATAAGATGACATTTAAGATAAGGGTCAACTCTTTTCCAGATAGCAGTAGTAAGCTATATCGATACTGATACTGACCAAAGTAATTACACTTTTCTTGGAAAGAGAAGAAAACAGTGTGGGAAACGAAGGAAATTCTGAATTCCTGCATTTTCTACTTTTCTGTCCATGTTTTCAAAGGACTTCTTTCCAAGGGTCGTTAAAACAAGGGATTAAGTGGTAAAGGGTAAACTCATTTTTAATTATCTACAAGCAGTCCTTAGACCAACTCAACACTATTTTACAAAAGACAAACATTTAAGCCTTATCCTGCTAAATAAAAGAAATGAAACTTTCAAACCAAATTTTCCTATTTCAAGGGTATTTTTGGAGGAAAGATATCTGTTCACCGGACAGTGTAGATAAAAAATCAGACTGCACGTTTTGTGCAGTCTGATCTTAATCTACACTCTCTGCTAAAGGTCAGTGAGTCGCGCTTAGCAGCTGAAGGTTTAATAATCAATTTCTTCTTTAGCAAGACTGTTTCGTAGGTAATTATTTATGAACCCTTTAGCGTATTTCAACGAACCGAAGGAAAATAGCATTCGAAAAACTGTGTCCGAAAAGTAGTAAATGCTGGTAACCAGCATTTTCTCCTTTCCCTCCCTAATTTTCTGTCCGTTTAAAGACAAATTTCATACGCTGAGCCACTTTTAATTTGTCGTCTGCAAATGCTTTCAATTCAAACGAGTCTACGTTTTTTGACGTGTTGAAGACTTAAACCTTCACACAATCCCGGGTTTTAACGATCTTCAGAAGGACAGCTTTTAAAAACATTTTTGGAAAAGGAGAAAATGCTGGTACACAAGCATTTTCTGCTTTTCCCAAAATGTTTTCTACCCAATCAAACAATAAAGTTCTCTATTTGAGTTACATCAAATTTGTCGGCTGCAAATGGTTTGAAGCTTCACAAGCCCATATCTTTTTCGTTTGCTAAGGACTTAGATCTTTGAATGGTTTAACAAAAGTAATAAATAAAAGCTCTACTTACTCTAAGAGACTGCAAGGTGCCTAGCTGATCCAGTCATACTACACAGAACATGTCTTCGAAATGATATATATTCGTCACAATTGAACATACAGTATGGAAAAATCAATAATCAATAACAGACCCAATCGCTACTTCCAAATGCCTAAATATTCACGGCCCGGGTCGAATACACACACTGAATGATTGAATTACTTGTTTTATCGATTTTATCCGAAGAAGTGGAAAACAAACCAAATGCTACGAGTATTAAATGGGCCATGCTCTGGCAAAAGAGGGCTTAATGCATCTTCGTAATGCATCGTACCAAGCAAGACATCACGTAATTAGGGATCCGTAAAATCCATTTTGTCCAACAACCGGCTGAGTCATGAGTTACACAGGTCCTTTGGCATGCAGAAAATTTACCATAAGCAAAAGGTTTCGGCCCAGGTCAGCCTGCGCGGACTGCGCAGGCTGACATTGGTCGATACTTTTTGCAGATGCATAAAGCCCCCTTTCCGCAGAGCATGGCTGATTTGTAATGTCCAAAAGTGCGTTTTGTTTATTTGTTGTTTTCACAGGATTTCAAACGACTTTTTGCACTGCAAACGGTATCATTGTTGGAAACGAAGAAAATGCTGGTTTTCTTCTTTTTCCAAAATGTTTTCAAGATCTTTCTCTCTCAGGGAGGTATTGCAGTCTGTAGCGTGCAGGATTTTAGACCGGGGGGCGGGGGCTGGTTCGAATCCCTATCTCGGCCAATTTTTTTCCCGAGGATTGATGATAGTCATTGCGACAGGATTCATTTCTCTCTCATCGCTGATCTATGTTTCAACAATGGTTATCTGGGAAAACAGCAAGTGTCCTGGGAAGGATACTGCGCACAGTCTTGGTGAAAAAAAACTCTAGAAAGCATGAATTGGTGCACTGGCAGCAGGGGTATAAATGCGATTATGTTGAAAATGACGGTAAACACCTAACAAATCAATTGTTTAGATTTGAAAGGACAAAGGGATGTAATTAAAAAGAACATGCTCGAAACTTTATACTAAAAACATCGATCAAATCGAACAGATTCTTTTGAATTATTCTCAGTTGTCGAGAATATGGGATATAGATGCAAACCATAGGTGGAATTTGCTGGATTTTTTTCATTTAATTATTTGTTCAGATTTGAAAGGGACAAAGGGACATAATAAAAAATAAAAAGGAATACAATGTACTTCGAAACATTACAGTTCTCTCCCTTGACTTCTAATACTAAAAACATCGATCAAATGGAACTGATTCTTCTGAATTATCCTCAGTTATCGAGAATATGAAATATAGAGACATGCGATGTGTAAAGGGGGCTTAATTTATCTGCAAATGGTTTCGATCCACGTCAGCCTGCGCAGTCCGCGCAGGCTGACTTGGGTCAAAACCTTTTGCTATTGGTCAATTTTCTCCATGTCCAAGAATAATTCTATTTTATCTATAATTCTGTAGGTTGAGTTTATATTTCAATAATTAATATTGTGATGCTTTGCTAGGTATTATGGATCATGGAGATGCATCCAACCTCATTTTGCCAGGGCATGACCCATTTTAAATCAGCTTAACTCAATCGTCTTTCTGATTGAGAAAGGTCATTTTACTGATTTGATGCTCGAAGGGTTAAAGAAAATATTCAAATTTATTCATTTAACCCTTAACCAAACAATCCCGCGTTTGAACGACCCTGAGAAATGAGGCTTTTGAAATCATTGTGGAAAAAAAGAAAAATGCTGGTAACCAGCATATTCTTCTTTTCCCATAACGTTGTCTACCATTTTAAAGATATATTGCTAGAGCCATTTTGTTTTCAGAACATGGACATCTAGAATTTTGCTGTGTGGTTAAAGCTTAACCCTTTACCAAACAATCCCAAGTTTTAAAGACCCCAAGAAAGAGACCTTTTGAAAACATTGTGGGAACAGGAGAAAATGCTGGTAACCAGCATTTTCTCCTTTTCCACAATGTTTTGCACTCTTTCAAGAAACAAATTACATCATTTGGGCCATACCTTTTTTGTTGTCTGCAAATGCTTTCACTTTGGACGAGTCCAAAATTTTGTCGTTTGGTAAAAGGTTTAGGCGAACAAAAGTTTGTCGTTTTGAAAAGGGTTGAGGCGAAATGTTGAATTATATACAGTCGAATCTTGTTAGTCCGAACGTCGCTGATTCGCAGCTACGTGTTCGTTCGAATGCCCTCTCCGGTCCCGATATTTTTCCTTCTTTATCATTGTTAAATTTCTCCGAATACTTCGAACGTCCGTGCTTCGTAGTTCGTAGCATATTTCATGTCCCCAAAGTATCAATCTAACACAAATACATCCCATTAATTCGTCGATGAATTAATCCGCTCGCAAAATGACAAAGGTGTTAAAACGTGTGACCAACCTTGATTTTCACACCTGTTGATTGACGATGTCGATAAGGACCAATCAACGGTTAACTTCGAATGTAATTAAAGGCACTGTTTGCCTTTTAAAGTCAATTAATCCTCTCAATTAATCAGCAGTTAACTGCGAAGGTAATTAAAGGCGTTGTCTGGTTTGTAACGTTAATTAATCCATTCAACTAATCAGCGGTAATGTAATTCAAGGCGCTGTTTGGTTTGTAACGTTAATAATCCACTCAATTAATCGATCAATGTGACAACGAACAATTCCGAAATTTCTTAAAACAACCTAACTCCTATAAATTCTGCGACGAAACTTTCGATCGTCCCCGGCTGGCCAACTAAAAATTACTAATAGTCTTTCGGATGAGACATTAAACCGAGGTCCCGTGTGACGGTGCTATACGCCGAGCACGTTAAAGAACCAGGCGAAGCTCTCAGTAGTTTCGACCTGTATCCTTGCACTATCCCCCGTAACAACTAACCGTCTTCTGGGGGCGTCGCTCAGATGGGCAACCGGTAGCGACGATAAATAAACGGAAATAACCAACCAATCGATCGTCCTATTTTTGTATCAACATGACTTCGCTACACACAAGACTTCGACAACGTCTATCACTATAGCCACAATTAAATTGTCGTCTGCAAATTCTCTCAATTTGGACAAGTCTACATCTTTGTAACGCGACAAACAGTTAAATAAACAAAGTGACATGTGTACAAATGATAAAGGTCTGAAGTCCTCTGAGAGATTTGATCTCCAGTTGGGGAAGTCACTCCGACGCACTTCAGCAAACAAACAACAACAGATACTTTTTTCCATATGTTTATTACGATACCTTTACATGCATTTATAGATGGATGAACAATAAAGATAAGTATTTTTCCATTTATTACTTTCTTGAAACCATTTATGTACCTACTATGCGGTATTTGGGTCGTGGATCCGAAAATATTTAAACAATATCAACGGAACTAAGCCCTAAATAGAGGGTGGAGAAAGACATGCTACGTAAATCCTAATTTGTCTATTTCCGTAAACTGCTACGAAAACATCCGAACACAAGCACACTAGTTGGTCCGTACTACGTTTAGTTCGGATAAAAATTCCTGGTCCCTTGCGCTACGAACTAACGAATGCTAAATCAGATTTGGCTCATATGTTCAACATTGACATTCAAAGGATAGAAAACATTGTAGGAAAAGTAGAAAATCTTGGTTACCAGCATTTTCTTCTTTTCCCACAATGTTTTCAAAAACTTTCGCCCTTATTGTCGTCAAAACAAGGGATCGTTTGGTAAAGGGATATGTGACAAATCAGCTTACAAGAGAATGATGTACTTTCATTGATTGATTGATTGATTGATTGATTGACTGTACGGTGTATGATTGTAAGCCGTTTTCAACATTATTTCAGTTATATCGCGTCGGCCAGTGCACCTATCCTGGTGTTTCTTTCACTAGTACTCCGCACAATATTCTTCCCAAGCCATTAGCTGCTTTCCCACATTACCATCATCGAAACAATGTTCAGCGGTGAAAGAAGAATGAATCTTGTCGCAATGACTATCATCAGTCCTCGGAAAGACATTGGCCAAGCCGGGGATCGAAGCAGCGACCCCTGTTCTCAAGTGCTGTACTATGGGGCTTGGCTGATGTACTCTCAAAACACCCAGGTAAAAAGGAATAATTCAGCATTAATTAAGCTTTGATCTTCAGGTCGATAAAAGAGCAACTAAAGCTTTTTTGTGGACAAAGTAAACCAAGAGCAACAAAATTTGTCAAACTGCCAACAATGAAGATCAGACTGCAGAGAGTTTGCCGTCTGGTCTTGGATCTTCACCATGCATTAAGCACTGTGAAATATTCCGGTGTATTATTATATACGTACATCCTTTAAATTGCAACGTTTGGTGCTTTCCCCCTTTTCCGGCAATGTTTTCAAAAGCTTTCCCACGTAGGGATCGTAAAAAAGACGAATTTGTTTGGTAAAGGCTTAATTGTAGATTTTTATTTCCTTCAAGTATAAACCTCCAGTACTTTCAGCGCTTTCATTTTGTTCTGTTATCAAAACAGAATGAATGAATGTATGGTATTTAACGCCGTTTTCAACATTATTTCAGTTATATCGCAGCGGCCAGTGCACCTAACCATGCTTTCCTGGAGTTTCTTTTACCAGTACTCCGCACAATATTCTTTACAAGCCACTGGCTGCTTTCCCACATAACCATCGTCGAAACAATGGTCAGCGGTGACAGAGGAATGAATCCTGTCGCAATGACTATCATCAACCCTCGGAAAGAAATTGGCCAAGCCGGGGATCGAACCAGCGACCTCCTGTTCTCAAGTCCTGTACGCTACCGACGTTCTGTTATCAGAAACTACATCTACACCGAGACCAGTCCTTGGCTGTGAATAACGCAAGTGGCCTAGAAGAAGGTTCCAACCCCGAGCTCAGCTAATTTTTTCCGAAGATGGACGATAATCAATAGGTTATGTAAGGAAGCAGCAAGTGGCTGGTAAGAATATTGAGCGAATACAAAAGAGTGTAAAAGAAGCTGCAGGAAAACACGAGAAGGTAAACTGGCCACCGTGATATAACTAAATAATGTTCAAAGCAGCGTTAAGCACCAAACAAAGAAACAATTGAATATCTACGAATTAACCTTTGGGCTTTAACCCATTACCACACTATCCCGACTTTTAACGACCCTGAAGAAAGAAAGCTGTTGAAAACATTGTTGGTAACCAGCCTTTTCTCCTTTTCCAACAATGTTTTCTACACTTCTCAAAACAAATTTCAGTTTTTGAGTCACGTTTATTTTTTCGTCTGTAAATGCTTTCAATTTGGACTTGTCCAAAATTTTGTCGTTGGCAAAGAGTTAAAATAAACATTAAGGACATTTTCTTAATGGGCCATGTAAGCAAATTGGACCTTTTTCTATAGGGGCCAAAAGAACAAATTTTCTAAAATGCAAAATGAGCAAAATGGATATTTTCTATATGGGCCAAATAAACAAAATAGTTATTTTCTATGATGGCCAATAAAGAATGACGTTTTCTGTAGGGGCCATATAAACATAATGGACATTTTTCTATAGGTGCCAAATAGACAAAATATACTTTATCTATAGTGCCAAATAAACAAATTGTACTTTTTCTATAGTGCCGAATAAACGAAATGGATATTTTCCATTGGGGGCCAAATAAACAAAATGGACATTTGCTATAGGGGCTAAATACACAAAATTGACATTTCATAGAGGCCAATTAAACAAAGAAGACATTTTCTTAAAACCAAATACACAGAAATTGACATTTTCTATTGGGACCAATATAACAAAATAGACATTTTCTCAAGTATACAAAGTGCAGGGGCCAAACAAAAGAGTGGTCATTTTCTAGAGGGCCAAACAAACAAAGTGGACATTTCTACAGAGGCCAAATAAACAAAGTGGGCATTTTCTATAGGGGGCAAATAAACAAAATAGACATTTCTATAGGGACAGAAAAAAAAACAATGTTGGCATTTTCTATGGGGCCAAATAGACATAATGGACATTTTCTTTTGGGGTAAATAAAACAAAGTGGTGATTTTCTGCACGGACTGCATAGTGGTGACGAGTTGCCGGTAATTTGCCAAAATGTTTTATCTGACGGTAGTTAAAATACGGGCTGTTTGGCAAAGGGTTAAACCGTCAGGTAGTCCACTGCAAAAATGTTTCAAGTCTACGAGTCAAACTGCGCGATGTAGAACCAAGATCGAGTGCGATGTGATCTTATTCTCCAATGGCTGCAAAAGCAAACTAAGATGTACTATTCAGTCCAATTAACTTTTAGGCGAATCAATGACCTTTTACGGGCAGTGTAGATCAGGATCAGACTTCACCAAACGTGCAGTCTGGGTCCGTATTCACCAACCATTCTTAAGAACATTCTTGCTCTTGTTCTTCAAAATTTTTCAAATTTGAAAGTAAGACACCTTCTGATTGGCTAAACCATACGGTTTAGCCAATCAGAAGTTGTGTTACTTTCAAACTTGGAAAATCTTGAAGAATCAGTCTAAGAACGTTCTTAAGAATGGTTGGTGAATACGGACCCTGATCTTGGATCTACACTGTCCGATCAGGAGATATCTTTCCACCAAAAAAATTCCGTTGAAATGGCAAATTTTTGATTTTTAAAGTCAGCTTGAAAATTTCATTTCACTTATTTAGCAGGATAAAGGTTAAATCTAAATCATCAGTCACTGTCGTCAGAACTCTGTGGTTAGTAACTGATACAGTTGCGACTTGGTGAACACTTCAAGGGTTCCTTCTGGATCAATATCATTGAACAGATCGTCTATTTCCTCTTGCAATAAAGGTTCATCTCCACGTTCCTGAAATGGGATATACAGGCTGAATGAATGAATGAATGAAGGAAGGAAGGAAGGAAGGAAGGAACGAACGAACGAACGAATGAAGGGAGGGAAGGAAGGAATGAATGAAAGGAGGCGGGGAGGGACGGAGGGAACGAAGGAACGAAGGAACGAACGAATTCAGTGATTTTTAAACAAACCTGTAAAAATTGCTTGAACTCTTCTTTACTGAAGACGTCCCCGTCTGATGATTTCAAAGATTGTATAATTCTGTCCAGCGATTGGCCAATATCATCTTCAATCTCCTGTAATTTATGTAGACCAAACTATTTAACCCTTCACCACACAATCTCGGGTTTTCGTGATCCACAAGAAGGCGTATGAAACTATTATAGGAAAAGGAGAAAATGCTGGTAACAAGCATTTTCTCCTTTTCCCACAATAGTTTCAATCTTTTAAAAGACAAATCTTATAATTTGAGCCTCATTTGAATTGCCGTCTCCAATTGATTTCAATTCAGGCAAGTCTACAATTTTGTTGTCTGGCAAAGAGCCGGTGTTAGTTTACCCACAGGCATTTAAGGCTTCATTGGTCTATTACGGAACCTAAAACTTTCCTTGGTCGATCATCGAACACCTTTGCACATCGCCTGTATATCACAAAATACTCAAATCTTAATTTACACCCTTACTATATAGAGAATAGATGTTTGGTCTCTTGGATGGGTTAAGTTTATCGGGCAAGGCGGAGGAATTTATCTGGTGAGCCGTAAGCGAACCGGATAAATTCCGGAGCCAAACCCGATAAACTTAACCCATCCAAAACACCAACCATCTATTCTATTCATTCTGTCACGCACTATAAAAGAACAAAACAAAACGAAAAACAAACATTGACATAAAGACAGTACCTTTTATTCAATATTTCGTGATACTGATGCCATAAAATTCCGGAACCGAGCCCGTAATAAGAAAAATCAAAATAGGCGTCGAATTTTATGCGATAATTTTACTGTAAAATATTGATTTCGTGTACTGGCACCCTGAAAAAGTAGTTCCGGCTGATAACAAGATCAACTAGCCTAATAAACCTTGATCACGTGACCAACTGACATAATAAACCTAGTCACGTGGTCAGGTGACCGTATATCACCAAGTTTATATGACCCCGTGTTTAAACCGGCCGATATAGCTCAGTAGGTAGAGCGTAGGACTTGTGAACACAATGTCCTACAGATTGTGGGTTCGTATCCCCGGCTGGCCAACTAAAAAAAAAAAAATACTAATAGTCTTTCGGATGAGACATTAAACCGAGGTCCCGTGTGACGGTGCTATACGCCGAGCACGTTAAAGAACCAGGCGAAGCTCTCAGTAGTTTCGACCTGTATCCTTGCACTATCCCCCGTAACAACTAACCGTCTTCTGGGGGCGTCGCTCAGATGGGCAACCGGTAGCGACGATAAATAAACGGAAATAACCAACCAACCCGTGTTATACGTCAGGATTTATAGGAGGTGAAGGATAAAAATAGCACATTGGCGACTGCCTCTACATTGTATACAATATAGAGGTAGTCGCAAATGTGCTATTTATATTAACAGTGTCCGATAAGAAAAAAATCGTTATCCCGTAATAGGCCAGTTGAGTTTCAGTGGCCTATGGTTTACCAGACGAAAAAATCATACAAATGTCAATATTGCCGACGACAAATTATTATGCTACTCAAATGATCGGACTTGTCCTTGATGATGAAAAAAACATCATGGGAAAAGGAGAACATGCCGGCAGGGATCGTAAATTTCATCTCTGATGCCGGTAATCAACATTTTCTCCATGCCCCAAGGTGTTTTAAACAAGCTCTCTTCCTCGTGGTAAATGTAGTGAAAAAAAGTAGTATTCGTAAATAGAAAGGTTACTATTAAAAACCAATCAATTCCACCTAAAGTCATGCCCACTCTGTAAATAGAGGCACCAACGCTTTCCAGACCATAGGCGAAAACATGCACTTTTTCTGACGGCATCATGAGTTCAAGATAAGACAGATCGTGCTTTCTGATCTTTGATCTGATCTGTTTCCTACGCAAAGTATACAAAGGTATAAATCTGATTACTTCGCCAAAAACTGTCTTACCTCTTTGGGTTTTGCAATAGCTTCCATAACCCGCCTGCACTCGTCGAACTGCAACTGTCCCGGGGTGATTAGCTTTGTGTCATCCAGTACATTTTCAACCATGCTATCTGTGGGGTTTTGTCCAAGCAGCTGCGCAGATGTACGAACTTGGTCACTTGTTATATATCCCCTGTTATCATCATCCATTTCCTCAAAAAGCTCTTTAAGTTTGACAAGGTCATCGTCAGTAAAATGTTGTTGGCTCTGCTCGACTTGATCCATATGTTGGTTCATATTGCTTTGCTTAATTCCCCGGGTAAGCCACAACTGCTGATAGCTTAGGATGGTGTTTCAAATGTGAAACATTGGAAACTTTTGGCAAACGAATATTAACGTAACATTTGCTGTTATAAAAATTCACACAGCCATGTGCTAAAATGGCTGCAGGTTGAGTTAACGCTATATTGCCGAATGTGTAACGAACACAAAGATAAATATCGAGGAATCTTGATGTAAGGAAACAGTTTTATAAGAGGATCTGCATCGCAAAACCAAAAGGGAAATTTATTTCTCACAGTCGTTATAATAATCCTAGAGGTAATTGTTAAACAAATGTATTATAAAGCGCCTAAACTACCGTTACAACCTGTCTTATAATCGAGTGCATATAAAGGGTTTTGCACTGGATACCCCAATAAACAGATAAACATAAAGTGCGCTATCGAATTACGTCCCTATTGTTTATATTGAATAGAATCTAGTGTACACATATTTCATTCAATAAAGTTACAATTACTATATAAAGTGCAACAAAGTAATGTAAAAGGGGCTGGAACGGAAGCCTTGAACACATGTAGTTCCCCTCCCCAATAAGTCACGTGGTATAACAATTAGAGAATTTCAAAGCAACTGAAGATACTTGAAAATTATAAATTGATACTTATAACGTCAAAGAGTGAATAGAGATTTACACCACAAATTATTACCTACTTAACACTCATAACCACTTGAAAAAAAGGCAACACTCGTGTAAAATACGGATGGTATTTTTAAAAAAAAGTGCTCTGTGAGAAGGGGGCTTAATGAATCTTCGTACCGAGCAAGACATCGCATAATTATGGATCCATAAAATTCACTTTGTATAATAACCGACTGAATCACGAGGCAGATTCCTTGAACATACAGAAAATTGGCCAATAGAGAAAAGTTTCGGCCCAGGTCAGCCAGCGCTGACTGCGCAGGCTGACCTGAGTCGATACTTTTCGCAGATGCATTAAGCACCCTTTTCCCAGGGCATGGCTCAAATAGAAGTTAAAGCACTGTGACATAAGAAAAATAACTCCTATGGTCACAACTTTTCTACTGTTGGATTCTGCCAGATATAAAAAGTCATGTAGTCTTAGATTACATGTTAACAATACAACTCAGAGTTTGTTTAAAAGCAGGTATTTCAAACGGTATTGTCAAATTTGCAGGATATGTGTTGGTTATATTTCTCTAAGATAAGAAGGGGGAATTAGACATATCATAGAACACAACACGTCACACCTTAAAGCATATCAAGGTCACTTGTTACAACATATTTATTTGATTCTAAGAGCCATTCCAAATTTGCTGACCACCACGTAATGTTGGGAATTGAAAATGTTGAGTTTAAGGCAGAAAAAAAAGAGAAAACGACGCCAAAGAAAAACTCACCGTCGAATGGCCAGTGTACATGCATAAAATATTATTATCGTAATAGTCTTGCCTATTTAACGGTGGTAAATGGTCAGCTGAATTCAAACGTGGACGTAGCTCACTGGAGGAGGATGAGCCATGGTCAGGTCGGCCAGCTGATGCCATCACAGAGGAAATGATCTCCTCTGTGGACATTGATCACCGAATTAAGCTTAGTTACATAGTTATGGAGGATGGTATTTAACATGGAATAAATCGCACGATAATCCATGAGCATCTTCGGGTGTCAAGGTATCCGCAAGGTCAACAAAAACCTCATCGTGCAGTACCGCTTTCAAAGATTACATTTAAGTTGGGGATCATGCAATGAACACACCCTGGCTCACCCCCACAAAAGAAATTAAAAACCCAACCATCAGGTGACAGTCATGGCCACTGTGTTTAAGAATTCTTATAATGTTTTGTTGATCAGTAATAGACCTGAATCCGTATTCACCAACCATTCTTAAGAACATTCCTGGTCTTGTTCTTCAAAATTCTCCAAATTTGGAAGTAACATACCTTCTGATTAGCTAAACCATATGGTTTAGCCAATCAGAAGTTGTGTTACTTTCAAAATTGGAAAATCCTTAAGAATAAGTCTACGAACGTTCTTAAGAATGGTTGGTAAATACGGATCCTGCTGAAACGCATATCATCGGGGCTTACTATGCAGGTCAAATGAAGCAGCTGAGAGTTGCTATCAAATAAAGAAGGAGGGGAAGTTGAACCAGTTTGTATTACTTCTTCACGACAATGCCCCAGCCTACAAGCCAAGGATGGAGCAAGCTGCTTTTCGCGAATGTAAGTGCAAACAATTAAATCACCAACCCTACAGTCGAAATCTTGCCCTATTATTATTTATTGAGAAATTTGACATCCCATTTGCGAAGAACCAGGGTTACTGATGATGATGAGCTCTATGCTGCCATTGAGGCATGGTTTAGGGACAAAAGGTATATACAAGCTGAAAACTAGACTAAGTTCATATAATGACTTCATTACAAAAAATCATTACAATACAGCACTGCAGTATGGACCTCGTACTGTGAACTACAGGCTGTCCAAAAAGAAAGTTAACAGTTATAATGTCTTATCTATTTTATCTTCACGTTCTGCTAGATCAACAAAAACCTGCACATGTGCAGACAATAGATATAAGATTCAGTGAAGATTTCAAGAGATGACCCCCCCCCCCCCCGGTGTACACATAGGATATGGTTGAGTGATGCATTGAGGTGGTCCCAATTGTAAACATATGCTTTCATGACACGTAAAAGTCTCCTGCAAGTAATAGAAATTATTCACTCTCGGGTTTCGTGGTGGTTTGGTGCACCTCAACCTTCAACTCAAGTCTTCACCTCAACTCGAAAAGCTCAATGGCAAATGCAAGGAGACATTTATTGGCTGGCACAGTGCAACAAGAGCTACCCATCATGATGTTGACGAAGCCATTGACGTGCACCATACTATTATCACTAGAGCCTACGTGAAGTTTATACAGCGTAGTACACCTAGGTTTGCATCTAAAGTATTGATGTACAAACACGGTAATTGCAGATGAAAATTAAAATTGGTAAACATGATAGCTTCTTTAATTTTGGCATGTCGAGCCAAAGTTCTTACTCTTCACCAGACGACATAATTTCAGAACTATTCAAATTGATAGCATTTACAGACGACAATTTCAATGCGACTCAAATGATAAAAGGTGTTTAATAAAGAATAGTAAACACTGTAGAAAAAAGAGAAAATGTTGGTAACTTGTTTTTGATCACCCAGACTAGCAAAAACAGTTCGTCAACAGCAACCTAACTACGCACCGACTGTTAGTGTATCTACGCCATTCATCAACACAAGGTTTAATACGGTGGAGAATACTGTTAATACAAACACTGCTTTCTTGGAACCACTGACGACTACGGTATGTAAGTGGGCCGTGGACCACGTTGGTTGCAACAAAATTGACTGGGTGCCCGTCCTCTTTACAAGTGGGTCTAGGTACCTCTAGACTTTATAGGCGTGCCAGGGAATTGCGAAAGCCAGGCGAGAGATCCCATCTAACCAACACTGCTGAACATGATCACAATACAGCTCTATCATGGCCGAGGGCGGAGGAGTCTATTAAGACGGTTACAGACCTCGTTGTGCTTGACCAGAGCAGACCCACTGCCCAACGGTATGGGGATAAGGGCCTGGATACGCTCGAAATATTTAACCCTTAGGCTGCTAAGCGCGATTCAAAGGCTTTTTGCTGATAATGTAGATCAAGATCAGACTACACAAAACGTGCAGTCTAATCTTGCACCTACACTGTCCGATAAGAAGGTATCTTTACCACAAAAACACCTTTGAAATAGCAAAATTTGAGTTTTTACTATCGGCTTGAAAGATTCATTTCACTTATTTAGCAGGATAAGGGTTAATGCTGGCGCAGTAGGTAATAGATTAGATCTACAGGGCGACAATGCCCGTCCCAAAACTGATCCCGGTGTGTAAGATCCATGCAATGAGATGGCTTGCACTTCTTTACTGTCTTCAATCCTATCAGCATTTGAGACAATCTTAAACGGTAAATTATGTTATTCATAGTGACTTTGATACTTAAAGGGTTCAATCAATAAATGTTAATAAATGTCCGTGAAAAAGCATGTTTATTATTGCCATGAAAAACTTTTGCCAGCTAGGTTAAAAAATCGTTCGTTGTGTGGTTTAAATAGATTATGTAACAGTGGTCTGACTCCTTTTAAAGCCGATTTCACCTCGCCCCGTCCTCTGGTTTCGTCATAACATGCAGAAAAATCACCCTCAACGTTTTTAAGACAATAAAACCCTTTCTTTTTGTTAAAAACTAAATCTTCTTCCTTGATAAGGTGTGGTAGACCTAAAAAGGTTTCAATTTCATGCAACACACTGTATGGCTCATTTTTAAACCTCACAGAGTCCACAACATGGATCTGAGATCTATTAAAATATTTCAGATAACGTTCAAAAGGCTCGTCGTAAAAGGAAAGGTCAAATTTTCCAGTTACATCGCGAATTTTGTTGTTGGCAACATTTATTATATATTCTGCGCTTTTGTTCCGATGGAAAGTCATGTGAGAGATTATTCTATCAACTGGATCTCTTACAATCAAAATCAGCTTTATATTTGGATCCATTTGTCTGATTCGAGCAGGTGAATTAGGATCAGAAAAATATTGTGGACATTTTTCCATCGTTATTTGATTTGGCATGCTGAGAGGCATTTGTTGTCTGTACCAATCCAAACCATGTTGCCATTTATTTTTGAAAAAGCAAAGTTCATAATTGGGAAAATTTTTAATGACGATATCCGGATGCATGGCCAAAAAGTCCAGAAGTTCTCTAGTTCCTCCTTTTGCGACTCCAATAATAACAGAACGAGGATAACGATACTCACAGGACTTTGGTAAATTACTTGATAATGTCCTAGCTGTGAAACACTTTTGCAATTCCTGACATTCAACAACAGTCTTTGAAGATTCTGAAGTTCTACAATTTTTGTCTCGTATTCCTGTAATCGCATCGAGAATTTCTGTATCTGAATAAACAAACGTCTCTCTTGCTGCCACACCGAAATGCAAACCTTGTATTGAAGTAACGTTTAGTTCTTTTACAAATCCTCTTGTATAATACAGTATGTAGCCACTTACAGCAATACATGCGCCTGTGATTATCAAGATAACGATAGGCCGTTTTCGAAAACTTTTAAGTAACATTTTATGTCGATTTCACAGCTTTCGAACGCAATTTAGTATCTATAAGCTTGATATGCTGCACGTGAACTTGCCAAGATACAGATATCTTCTTTTGCTTGCACAGTCTCAACAAATCTGTAAAGGAAAAACAACGTAGGTTGTAATGGATGCTATACGTACCATTAGAGGTGTTTGTCTGTGGCTTGTGAAAAGAAATGGAAATAATAAATGGAATGCATATCAACCGTTCACCCTTGAGCTGCTAAGTACGACTTAATTTGCTTATACAGCCTGATCTTCGATGTAGTGTCCGATTTTATGAGACTTTACTTGGGAAAAAATTTGGATTTACAGTATTTTGGTCTTTACCGTGGGCTTAAAATTTCCCTATTATCTTTATGCAGTTTAACAGTTAATCGCAGAGAGAGAGAGAAAGAGAGCTCCTTTTTCTATATGCACGTGTCTAATTTCTGCAACCAACCCAAAGTATTTACTGTACTTACTTAAAGGTTATTTATTGAAGGTTATTGACACAGTTTAACTGCTCTTTCCAATGGCGAATTCAACACAGAAATTGCCTGTCACAGACCACTGGCATTTTCAAGTATTTGCTTCGAAGTCGTTTTTTTCCCCCAAAAAATTATCATTTTTTAGGCAGAAATATAAATCGTATGAAGTCATTTTACATGACACAGTTGTAATTTGATCACGAAGTCCCTCCTTGAAGCAAAATTTCGTTTTTAAACTATGTTTTGCATTCGAATACACATATAAAACATTGATTGATTGATTGATGTCTACAGCCGTTTTCGACATTTCAGTTATATCGCGCTTCCTGGAGTTTCTCTTCCAGTACTTTTCCCAGAATTCTTCCCAAGCCACTGGCTGCTTCCAACAAAACCATCGTCGAAACAATGGTCAGGGTTGAGAGAGGAATGAGGCCCGTCGCAAGGACTATTATCAATTCTCGGAAAGAAATTGACCGATTTGGGGATTCGAGCCAGTGCCCCCTGTTCTCAAGTCGTTAACGCTATCGACTGCGCCTCAGGGTCTCGGCACACATAAAAGGTACATGTCGGAGGGAGTTTTATAGCTAAGTGGGCATGAGGCTATGGAAATACCTATGTAAACCGCTGATCTTTAATCAAACTATGTAAGTACTGATAGACTAGCGAATGTGGAATAGGCGGCCTTGTTAAAGATAAAATTGGTTAGTCCATACAAGATTGAAGAAAAATGGCCCTATCCGGCTATTTGGTCAGATCCAATCCAATCCGATTATAAAGTCTGTCTGGTCTAATCCCGTGGTTAAGTTCGATCCGGTACACTCCAGTGACTTTACCCAACGCTCATAGCCATTTACTTGTTACAATATGAAATGCCATGAAAAGTTGTGTTTGTCGATCTTTAATTGAAAAGAGCAAATAAAAACATATCAATTTGATGATCTGGCAATCGAATACTTTCTAGAGTTCACTTTAAGATGAACTTTTTAATGCTTTTTCACACTTTTATCGGTTGGAGGAACTCGTAGCAAGACGAGACCTAAAACATCCGCGAAAAACATGAGGATGGAAAATGTTGCGTCGGGATCATTCAGCAAACCTCGGGTAATCAGTTTGAAGCAGTTACGGAATCGGCCGAGTTGTGACGAGTATGTTAGGATATGTCAAGACAAGTTGGCTTCTTTAAAAAAGAAGCCAGGAGAGGTCAGCATCAATGTTTTCAAATCGTGTGTTGGCTTTAAATTTCGACAGGCACGTGACCTTTCCGCGTTTTCAAGTCGCGTGATCTTTTCCTCCGGTGTTCTTTTTTTTTTTTTAACGAAATTCTTTTTATCCCGCTTAAAGTTATTTGTTTAAGGAAAAATTAAACTATTGGAGATATCATTTTGTTCTTAAGATAATGACTGTAATTGCAACTCTTTTGAATAGAAATAATGAATAATTGAAACTATCCTTTGAGGTTAAGCAAATTTTAGTTACCCGTTTTCGAAAAGATGACTGATGGAAAAGGAAATAAAAGAAGAAAATATCGAAATTAATCTTGGTTTTTGTATCGACCGTCGAAATGCATCTGCAATCATACCAATACAAAAATCCTTTTTTGAAATCCGTCACATAAGAACAAAACATATCTGTTTCCTACTTTAGCTTTTTTGATTTCGGTTTATTTATAAAACCCCGACGAAACAGACTGTGTATCAGAACAATTTTGCAAAAAGGGTGGCTTTAGATTTTCTGAGGCAGTCTGCCTTTTAAACTCACCACTATTGGAGAGGTCTGATGACCTTTCCAATGAGCCTGATTTGCATAGGTCACTGACTTAATTTACACTCGTAGAAGAAAACATGTTGTTATCTATCGATGATATCTGAAGTGGTCAGTCTATGAAGTAGTCATCGTTCAAATAGGAGTGGTAGAGAGTTTGTAGTTCATGTTGAAATCGCCATATTTGACAGCGTAACGATTTCTAACATATTTCTGTGGGGAAGTTTTTAGCGACTGGGTTTTTTTTTTTGTTTGTTTATATTTGAATCTGGATCACTCTCGAAGGCATTAGGCCAGCATTCGCTTGTCTAATCAAAGTACTAAGAACTGAAAGACTGTCGAATGAGGAAAAAGCGGCCGTGGTAAAGATAAAACTTGATCGGAGGGAGCTTTATCAGCCACGTAGGCATGACGCTAACGAAACACTTAATATGTAAACGCCTTATCTCTATTAAAAGTACTGAAAGTGCAAACAGATTACCGAATGTGGAATAAGCGACCTTGGTAAAGATAAAACTTTGTTGGCCCATACAAGATTGAGTAAAAATGGTCCAGTTCGGTTATTAAATCTGATCCGGTCCAAATCAGTTATTAAGTCTCAACCGGTCCAGTTCTGTTATGTTCGATCCGTCTCAATCCTGTGACTTTACCCACCGCTCAGAGCCTTTCTTAACAGTTGGAAGAACATGTGGAAGGCATCGTTTGAATTGGAGTTGAGAGACTTTGTATTTCATGTCAATACTTTCATATTTAACAACATTACGATATCTAACAGAAAGAATTATTTCCTGTAGGGTAGTTTTGGGCGGCTGTAAGGTTTTTTGTTTACATTTGAATCTGGGTCACTCTCAATGGCTTTAGCGTTCCAAAGTCTATGAAAAGCATGTGGCAAAAGGAGAAAATGAGAGTTTCAAGCAGTTTCTATAGTCCCATAATTTGAGCCCCATTGAATTTATTGTCTGTAAATCGTTTGGTATGGACAAATCCAAAGTTTTGTCTTCTGTTAAGGAGTTTAACGATTGGGTTGTGCCGAACAACAATAGTGTGTAAGTGTATAATAGTAACATTAGCGTTGTTTGTATCTTTACTGTAACATCGATTTTGCAATAATAATCATGGTAAAGTAATATTTTGTCCACGTAAGAAGATAGAGTCAAGGCATATTTGGCACATAAGGTCTTGGGCCCTTAGTTTACAAAAAAATCTGGATGAAACGGTTAATATAAGACCATGATTCTACAGAGATTGATAAAATTTGTTGTTTTTTTTTTTTTTTTTTTTAATTGCTCTTATTTACAGTGTTTTAGATACCGGTATAGTATACTTTAAGTGTTCCATCGATACTTTTGAAAATGTTTGTGAAATAACATGGTTATCACTGCCAGGAAAAGCTTAGTCCAGTAAGGTTGAAAAATCTTTCGTTGTGTGGTTTGAATATATCCTTTAATGTTGGTCTGACTCGTCCTAAGCTTCTCTGAACTCCTTCACGTCCTCTATTTTCGTCATAACATGTAGAAAAATCTCCCTCAACGTTTTTAAGACAATAAAACCCTTTCTTTTTGTTAAAAACTAAATCTTCCTCCTTGATAAGGTGTGGTAGGCCTAAAAAGGTTTCAATTTCATGCAACACATTGAATGGCTCATTTTTAAATCTCGTTGAATCCACGACATGGATGTGAGATCTATTGAAGTACTTCATATATCGTTCAAATGGCTCGTCGTAAAAAGAAAGGTCAAATTTTCCAGTTACATCGCGAATTTTGTTGTTGGCAACATTTATTATATATTCCACGCTTTTGTTCCGATGGAAAGTCATGTGAGAGATTATTCTATCAACTGGATCTCTTACAATCAAAATCAGCTTTATCTTTGGGTCCATTTGTCTGATTCGAGCAGGCGAATTAGGATCAGGGAAATATTGTGGACATTTTTCCATCGTTATTTGATTCGGCATGCTGAGAGGCATTTGTTGTCTGTACCAATCCAAACCATGTGTCCATAGCCATTTTTTCGAGAAAAAGCAAACTTCATAATTAGGAAAACCTTTAATGACAATATTCGGATGCATGGCTAAATAGTCCAGAAGTTCTCTAGTTCCTCCTTTGTAGACCCCAATAATGATACAGCGAGGAAAGCGGCGAGCACATGTCTGTGGTAAATTATTTGTTGTATTAGCATTGTTGCACTTTTGCAATTCCTGACATTTTAGATCAGTTTGTGACGTTTCTGAAGCTCTACAATTTTTATCTCGTATCCCTATAGCTGTCTTTAAGGTATCTGTTTTCGAGTATACAAAATGTTCTCTTTCAGTCACATCGAAACGCAAACCATGTGCTGGAGTAACAATTTTTACAAATCCTTGTGTATGATACATCGTATAGCCAATTACAACAATGCATGCACCTGTGATTATCAGGTAAACTAAAAGGTGGTTTTGGATATATTTTGGTAACATTTTGTGTCGAGGTCACAATTTAAAAAGCCAATCTTCACGTGTAAGCTAGATATGCTGACGATATACCTGCCAAGACGTAGGGTTCTTCTTTTGGTTCCACAGGTTACACAAACCTGTAAGGGAAACACATTATTTACACTGGATATTTTACACATCTCATAGCGCTTAACTGTGTGATATTTACAGAGAGAGAGAGACACCGTTTTTTAAGATATGCACTGTGCATTGATTTCAAAGGGACAACATATGCACTGCTTCAATATGCATTTTGCTTCAAACGAGTTTGAAAATAGGTGACGAAGGCTATTACAATAGGTATTTCATTGTTTTATTTTATACATTGTGGTACAAACGTAACTAATAAGCATAACCCTGGTATTGGCATCTTTCTTGTCATTGTAATTTGGTTGTCAAGGAGATTCATTTACAACATCTGATTAGATAGGGTTTTTCGGACCTTTTGGGAATTTTCAGGACATGTACTGCGTCTACCTCCGCTTAATGACAGCACTGAAATATGCTTCAAATCTTTGATCAAGATAAACTTTGCGCTTTGCAGGTAATGCATTGTGTTATGTTGAGAGAAAGAGGAGAAGGAAATGTTTTACACAGTTTGTTTCAAAGTTGAAAATTCTGCTGTATTTTCAAAACGAAATGGGTTTAAGTTGCTCTTTTGTTCTGATATATATATATATATATATATATATATATGTGTGTGTGTGTGTGTGTGTGTGTGATCGTCATCTTGACTTTATTTTAATTTGGCGTTACCCTTTGTTCTTATATTTTGAATAAAGAATAACCGACACATTTCTTCTGTTCTTGTAATAATTTGCATTGATTGTGGTATTTTAAGTTGAAATTACTTTTTTGAAAGCGTTGAGGCAAATTGAGACAAAATGTGACATTACCAGCAGCGGTTTCACTTATTCACTGTTTGTGAAAGCAAATGAAAATCTCTACAAAAGCAAACCATTGATTAGAAACCAAGTAAAAATGTTTACAAATGGATGTGTTTTAAAAGGTAAATCCGACGATTTCTTGACTTAGCTATCAATCAAGGGTGATGTCCTTTGTTCCGAAAAAAAAAAAAAAAAAGATATAATTTCAGGACCCTATTAATTGACAATACCACTGATTTTGTTTTATTCCCATCTGTTTATTTATTTAGAAAATTCGGTAACATGTTACCATAGACGTCCAACCCTCTACTGAATAAACGCTTGCATTAGGAAACATTCATATAAATTAAAATTATGGGAAAAAAGGTTTGCATGTATTCAAAGGAACAATGATACTTGAACAGAATGGAAACATCTAAATTCAGAGTGTGCAGTAAATTCCTCTCCGATCACTATCCCATTCAATCGTCGTAGAAATGTCCTTTCATTTTAAATTCACTTGAAGTAAATTCGTTGGGTATTTCAATAGGTAAACAATTTTTGTCGTTACATGTATACTTAAAATGTGAGATAGTGATCGCCGGTAACATGCATTTCTCCTTTTCCCGCTACGTCTTCTGCCCTCGCAAAGAAAATATTATCAATTAAGACACATTTAATTTGTCGTCTGTAAATGCCTTTAATTTGGACAAGTCTAAAACGTGTCGTTAGGTAAATAGTTAAATAATTTAACTTACAGTATAGTTATTGTCTCAAATAACGGCAAACCTCCTTGGTAACCGATGCTGTGAATTTCGTTTTCCAATATTGCCAGTAAAGCTTACGTTTTGGGTAACTAAGGTCGAAGTGCGAAATTTTATATATATTCATATACACATGTATGATCTTTTCAGGCCAAATGTATAAACCCGAACCCTTTCGATAGCTCAAAATGCGATTCCAGAAGGAGAGTTTATTTTACAGGCAAGGCTAACTAAGCCGACAGTATATATTGAAGATCGGACAGCACGTTCTGTGCAGTGTGATCTTAAAACTTGAATAGTATGCTTTCCCCAAAGCCCCCAACTTAACCTCTTGGGCTGAAAGGGTTAAACGCATTAAGTTACCGATGCATGAATAGAAATAACTGATCGAAACGGCTACCATGGTAACTCTTTAATACGTATCGTTACCGTGTGTGAACTCGGTCACGCCCGAAGTTGAAAAGAGGTGACTTTTTTTTCTCGGTTGGCAGACGATGTCGATACAGATATGGAACGACCATGTGTGTCATGATGACGCCTGGCTGCTACAAAACAGCTTTGAAAATGGTCAGACGGTGCTTTTTAATTCCAATTTTCATTTATTTGTATGTCAAGTGTTAGAGCGGCTGTTGAAGCAACTAAAGTTGTTAAAGGTGCTTTAAGGGTTAACCAGTACCAAAACAAATCACACAAAACTCTGTTTGACACAACGAAAGTTAATGTCAAATAATTGTTAAACTGCAAAGTGAGGATTTGATATTGCAAGGGGAAGGCAGTTCTGTAACCTCTAGCGCCACCTTTGGACTTGGATAAGAGATATACGGTCTGTAATATCTCCGGCACTCTCTCCTGGAACATAATTAGCGAAATACACAGGTCTGTAATGTTATCTCTGACGAAACCTTTGGACATAAAAAAAACCGCTGTCTGTTATGTATTTTCTGGTGCCACCTGTTGACATAGAAAACAAGTAGTGTAAACTTATTCATTTTACATCGATTGTGAAACAAGCTCTCACAACTTGCATTAGCCACTCTCGATTCGATGATTGCTTCCTGGAAACCTTAAAAGTACTCGCACCATGAAGTGAATGGTCCCAAAGGTTGACCCGCTTATCACGGGATTCAAACCAAGAACTGTTGGTGTGAGAGGTCTTACTATACCGCTACCGTGACTTCTGAAGAAATACACGCTCCGCTATTAGATTGTTTACCTACCTTGATACAGCAAGTGGTACAGGGATCGGTACAGGCTATTAATCAAAGGACTGATAGTCCTGAGAGTCGCCTGGAGGGTAATGGGTTAGAAGTTTTCACCCTTTTTTGTTCAATCTATTAAAAGCATTCAAGATACAAAATAACTTAACCATAAGACAGTATTATAAGCAATCATATTTCTAAGTTGTCATCCTAAAATTACAAACATTAATATTAAAATTTACATGAAAAAAGAAAAAAAAAAAAAAAAGTCAGATTTAGGCACCAGGAACAGGTTTAAAAAGTTCAATGTCTCTTACCCCGGGTGACTTCATTTAAAAAATGGTTTTCAAAAGATACAATCGATATAAAACAAGTCATTTCGTTGCAGCGATATCCATCGCAAAAAAAAAAAAAAAAAATGATAGAAACATAATTATATGAGGTATTGCGTTTTGCATGTAAATGGCCTTTTTTGTTATTGGTGAAAATATGCATTAAGCCTTCCCTTATTCCATGACACGGCATTTAATCAAGTAAAAACAAATACTGATTGTCTGTGACTTATGATAAACAATATGAATATGAAGTTTCATAAAATTTTGTCCAGTAGTTAAAGAGATATTGGTCCTTAATGGAAATATACAACAAGCCCCCTTTTTCCATGACACTGCATTAAAAACAAAAACAAAATAAAACAAAACAAGCAGACCGGAAGACATCAAGCCTCCTTTTTCCATGACAAGGCATTACATTTAAAAAAAAGTATATCAGCTGACTATCATGAGGAACACATGTATGAAGTTCCATTAACTTTCGTCAACGATTATAGAAAATATGTCTGGATGGACGGAAGATCAGACGGACGAACGGACAGACGGACAGACATGCAACATGAAAACTATATCCCCCCCCCCGAAATTCGGCGGGGCAGAATAACTGCCGAAGTTCCATCAATATTTACAGTTACTCCCTACCTTAATAATAATTATAAAGAATGTGGACAAAAATTAGGCTTCTTAGTTGATAAAATGTTTTTCTAGCGCAGAATCTGGGTGACTTAACTTAATGTATATCTTAATTCTTACACATATTGCTAAAACAAACATTCTAAATAATTTCAGTAGAATAGGGCATACATTTCTCTCCAGATTTAGAACAAATTGTTTTTGTATGACACAAATTTTCTAAAATTAGACCATGTGGTTATACATAATTTGTATGGGTTCATTTGAATAATTGTCCTTTCCAAATACAGGATGCTAGATATGAAATTTGGGTATAATTGCCAATACAGTTTCAGAGGTGGTGATTTTGAAATGTTACTACTCAGTTCTAAAGCTTCTGTGAAGTTTATAGAAACAGAGAAGAACCACTTGAACAATTGTATAAAAGAGGACCATTTAGGCAACATAAGTATGGAACTCAGTTGAACTTTGTCTTCTTGTATAGGATCTAGTGACCAAAAATGCCCTTTTGCAACTCACCCATATCTAATCTAAGCAGTCTGACAAAGTTCCGTGAGTATTGGACTGAACATAAATGGATTCTACAGCACTAGATCTATTACTGTTTCGTCTGATAAGACCTAGTGAGAACCTTTTTCTTTTAACCCCCAGTGACCTACATTCAATTCTGTCAAAAATATTCTTGAGACAAACAGCCGGACAATTTCATGATCATTGGACTGAAATGTAACCTCTGGAGCACACACAAATATTTGACTCAGTAATCTACCAGTCCATTGGAAATAATCTGTTTCTGTTGTTGTCCGGGTTCAAGTTTTGTCTACAGTGGACTCTAGGAATGTGGCTGCGACAGCTCAAGAAAAACAGTATAACCCAATAGCTTGATCATCAGCCTTTTAACTTCGCGTTTTACAATGTCACAGGAATTAGTACTGCTTCCACACCAACTGAAAATTGTAGGGATCTACATGTATATTGCTTTGGTGTAAACTAAATGTTAGCGATTCGCTCTATTACCCTTTACAACAACCCTTTACAAGATTGCAAACACTCCAATAAAGATCTTGTTGTTCGGTTGGGTTAACATCGATCTGTTCTATTATATTTGAAATGTAGTAGAGTAAAATGTCAAGTTCTCATATTGCTGATTGTTAAAACTGTGTAGTTTCCAGTCGAATTCCCGTGTGAAGTCAGACTTCGGCAGTTACGAAAGCACTTTGCGTTCTGACACCCGTACTAATAAATTGTTGTTTCATAAATACTAGATCTAGGTTAATCGCACATTGAAAAAGAACAGCAGCAGACTTTGACAAATTCACCTCTTTTAAAACGAAAAGCAATTAATTAAACACAGTAAACTTTAAAATACTCTCTCTGCATGTATCGGTGAGGCGCTAGGTCGATGTACGCTGAATATAAAGGACGGTTCAGCGACTGATTCATAAATTATATGTAAATTCATAAAGAATTCCGTGGTCTAAATGACGTTATACGTCACGTGAATATAAGATCTATATTTGTCGCACAGCTACATTCCAGAAAGCACCTGCTAAGCGATTATTTGGTACAGCCTAGAACGTGCGCATTACATACGCTGTGTAGGATCTCTGCTTCTGCACCTAGAATATGGGTGTGCAAAATATTTAAAGTCTAGAATAAAAAGTTGTGAAGAAGCAACGTGTAAGAATGTCTAAGAAGGCAACGCAACCATTCCAAGTCGTTATAAATTTGTTTAAAAAAATAGCCTACTGTTGGGAAAAATCTCCACTGAAAGCTTCCATGTTAACTCGGTATCGCCTTTCTCTTTCCGACCATAGGTTGAGTATTGAAGTGAAATAAGACTTACAATTAAGGACAGATTGTAAGATTTAAATTGTGCTTCTAATGGGTAGTTATCAAACCATTTTCGCTGAGAAGTGTCCACAAATAGAAGCGTGCCGCAGTAAAGAGGCTTGTCGTCGAAAAGTATTTTTCAGCGTGTCTGCAAACTTGTTCAGTTCACGACGGCTATTTTTAGATACATACATAATGCGCTATTTTTGGAGATGATGTCTGTGTAAGCGATAGGCTATCGTGTACCTTCGTGGACGAAATGACTGTTTCAAAGGTTTGAAGCGTTAAATAGCACGGTCTTTATAGACATATTCATTATCACACAGGCACAATTGTAAGTTATTTACAACAGAAATTTGGTTGTTTAGCGAATAATTAGAAAACTATGTTTTATCTTGTAAACCGGAACTTGGGACAGGAAGCAGTACAAGGCCGGAGGTATGCTTACGTCACCCCATAGATCAAGATGATAACAATGAGAACCTGGTTGCTACGCAACCAGGCGACTCAAAAACGGGCAGACGTTGTCTGCGCATGTCAATATCCTTCGAAGATTTGACCTGCCTGCTATGACGCATCACTAAGCCTATACCCTGTGTAGAGGAGAAATTTATACGCGAAAAAGTAAGCGGAAATGGCTATAATTAATACATCTGTGTAAAAATCAAGCCAGTTTTCCGCTACAGATTTCTTGAAAATATAGTGATTTCAATCGGGGAAAATGATTTTATAAGGTACCATTGATTACTGCAAATCTCTGTAGATAGTTTCTAAATATAGACATGGGGAAAACCGGAATCAGTTCTGTACGCAGAATACACATATCAGATAGATTATGCATTTGAAAAATACCACCTAGCGGAAGATAATGTACGAGCAGAATTTTGCCATTATCTTCGGCTAGGTGGCATTTTTCGAATCCATAACCTATTGAATGTGGGCATTCTGGATAGAGAACCGGACTACTTTTCAAGGCGCCAATCACTTCTTCCCACACTTGTTAGAAGTATTGTAGAAGGAGTTGCAAGCAGCTTAAGCCAGAAGATATCGCTACTGTCGAACGAAAATGCCGAACTTAAACGACGTATTGAGGATCTTGAGGTTAGAGCTGACAGGGCGGAACAATACAGCAGGCGCAATTGTCTGCGTCTGTCAGGCATTCCTGAAAGCGACAGTGAGTCCGTGGACGATAAGGTCTTACAGGTAGCTGAGGCAGTGGAAAGTGGTATCACAACCAGTGACATTGACCGCAGTCATCGACTGGGTAGGCCTCGACAGATTGATGGACATAGCAGTAAACCGAGAGACATAATAATAAAATTTACATCTTACAGAGCTCGACAGAAACTTAAGTTAAGAGCCAGTGGTTACAAAAATGTGTTTATCAATGAAAATCTTACAGCCGTGAGGGATAAAATCTTCTACCACACAAGAAAACTAGTTAAGGATAGACTTATAATCCAGTACTTGGACAAGTGATGGAACTATTATTGTCAAAGACAATCAGTTAAAACTTCACCGATTGGAAACCAATCAAGACCTTGAGCGGCTTAAGTCCCGTGTTGGTAGAGCTTGATTATATTTTAGTATGGATGATTGTTAAATCTGACTTTGTATTACCAGGCACGTCTTCAGAATCTTTGTGGACGGTGCGGATCGGGATCAGACGGCACAGAACGTGCGATCTGATCCGGAATTGCACTGGCCCTCCTGTTGGATATAACCAACATTTTTTCTTGATGAAAGTTACAAATCAGGATCGGTCTGCATAGGTTACTCAGTCTGGTTTTGGATTTACTCAGGCTGATATTTGTGAAATATTTAGCCAAGTGTAGTACATCTTTGGGAATACTTCCTATTTTTTTGGTTTGCTCTTGGCGCTGAAAATGTCCAATTTCTTTCACTTTTTTTTTTTCACTTTTTGGAGATTAAAAGAGAGGATTGGAACTTATTTGGTTATTGAACAACGCGGGGGAGAGAACTTTGACTCATTTTGGTTGATTGATCTCTCCTTCGTATTGCTATTTGAATTAACTTAAAAGTACTGTCGAGGAAGCGTGTTTATTATTTCATGCAGTATACATTTCGGGATTATACCTTTACCGCACCATGCCGACTTTTAACGAACCTGGGAGAGAAACCTTTTGAGGACATTGTGGAAAAAGGAGAAAATGCTGGTAACCAGCATTTTCTCCTTTTCCCACAATGTTTTCTATCCTATCAATGAAAACGTGCGCTATTTGAGCCACATTGAAGTTGTCGTCTGAAAGTGCTTTCAGTTTGGATGAGGCTAAGGTTTTGTCGTCTGGTAAAGGATTGATCCTTTTGAATGGTACTGTAGAAATAGATTCACATGAATAGAGATGTTTTGAAAGGGGACACAATTCTATTTGTCTAACTGACTAATTCTTCACCATAAGACAAATTTTGGACTCGTCTGAAATTGAAGGCACTATGGACGGCTGCTAAATGTGGCGCAAATGTGGCTCAAATGATGAGATGGTTCTTTGAAAGGGTCAGGAACACTGTAGAGGAACGAGAGACTGCTGGTATATCAGTTTCTTCTCTTCTCCAGAAATCAGGGTTTTTTTCCCTCGAGTCTATATGTGGTTATTTGTTAGGCGGAAACAGTGTAGTAAAAGGAGAAAATACTTTTTTCCAGCTGTTTCTCATTTTATAACAATGATTTCAAAGCCGTTTGCTCTGATTCATAAAATCATAGTATATATTGCTTGGTAAAGATGGATATCATATATTTCAATGTTTGTAAATATGATACTGTTATTTTTGTTTGTCCATGCTCATGCGTCTGTCTGTAGATTTGTTAGTTTATCAGTTGAACTGCATGTCCGACTGACTGCCTGTTTTGACTTACAACACCGTCTATCATGTCCATTACTTTTTTCCCCAGCAGATGACAAAATTTTGGACTTGTCAGATATTGACATAGTTGTGGACTGCTGCATCAACAGTGCTCAATTGATTAGAGGTGTCTATGAGGTGTTAAGGGGCGTGTGAAGCGGGCAGAAATTGCTGGCTTATCATGGTCTCCCTTTTTGACAGACTTTTCAAAGGTCTTTTCCTCGAGTCGAAGTAATACAGGGGTTTTTTGGGGGAAAAGAAATAATAATGTCGGAAGGGATGTCTTCGAAGCCATGTCGTAACAACATGTGATTACTTAGAAAATAGAAATATTATTTATTGTATTGATTGTGCATAGGATTACTGTTCTGTCTGTTTATCCATGCGTTTGTCTATCTATAGGGCAGTTGAGCAATTGCGTCTGCGACTGCCGGCCAGATATTTTTTTTTTTATAAACTAATTGTCTGACCAACCTACATAGAGTCCCGTCCTACACACACGTTTAAGCACAGGATACAATCTTGGTCTGTCTGTCTGTCTTTTCTCCAGTCTTCACTACACACACGTTCAAACACACGATACAATGTTGGTCTGTCTGTCCGTTATCCAGTCTTCAATATACACACGCTCACACTGACGATATAGTCTTGGTCTGTCTGTCTGTCTGTTCGTTATCCAGTCTTCAATATACACACGCTCACACAGACGATACAGTCTTGGTCTGTCTGTCTGTCTGTCCGTCCGTTATCCAGTCTTCAAGATACACGCGCTCACACTGACGATACAGTCTTGGCCTGTCTGTCTGTTCGTTATCCAGTCTTCAATATACACACGCTCACACTGACGATACAGTCTTGGTCTGTCAGTCTGTCTGCTCGTTAACCAGTCTTCAATATGCACACGCTCTCACAGACGATACAGTCTTGGTCTGTCAGTCTGTCAGTCTGTCTTTTCGCCAGTCTTCACTGGCTTGCTTTTGTGTCAGGTGTTATGTCATTTCGTTATTGATACCAGTATTATTGTTATGTCTATATGTTATATCCAACATTTTTTTCTTTCTGTCATTCATGTGTTTATTTCCTATGCTTAATTAATTCTCTTAAATAATTAATGACCTTAATTTCAATGAACATACTAATATTGCAGGTTATAAATGGTAATGATGTTGCCATGTTTCATATAGCTTTGTGAACTTTAGTAGTATAAAAATGGGGGTGGTGGAGCAGGTGGAGCAGGGAGCAGACAGGTGGTGGAGTAGGGAGCAGACAAAAAAAGGGGGGGTTATTATAGAGGTCGTTGTGGGGAGTCATTCAGGTTTTGGTGCTTAAAAAAGATAGGGAGCAAGCAGTTGGGCGTATAATAAAATGTCAGTGAAATAATAGGATGTAGGCTATTATTTCATGGTCACCCCGGGTCACGTATGCAAGAGTTGTATAATTTCAATTATGGTAACGTTCTATAGAAATCAGCTTCAGGCAATACAGTAACATGTGACATTTTATCATATATTGTTAGAATTTACCTGTTCCATGAAGCATAAAGATATTTCTTTCCATACAGGGAGCCATTTACAACAAAAGCTCAAATAAATGTAATACTTTTTATTTAAAAAAAAAAAAATATGCATCTGAACTATCTAAGAAAAGAGAAACTACCTGTGAAAAGAAACTAGCTAAAAATATAAACATGAAGTAGAAAAAAGAAATGGAACATTTAATATCTGTTTCTAACATACATCTTGATCAAAAGGAATGACAATATTTTACAAAATGTAAATCTATGATCAACCTATATATTCACACAAAAAAGGTCACAGAGAAAGCTTTTATTTTTCTAAATAATAGATTTTGTTTATATTCCTATTATTGCATGGTGTTTTACGCCACTTTCAACATTATTTCAGTCATATCATGGCAACAGCTTGTTTATTCATGTATTTCCTGGGTTTCACCAGTACTAGATTAAGGCTCTGAAGTGTCTTACCAAAGGACATTCCTATGGAATCACATTCACGTTTTACACCAATTTCAACATTATTTCAGTCATGTCATGACAGTAGCTCATTCATTCATGTGTGTCCTGGGTTTCACCAGTACTAGGCTATGGCTCAGAGTTGTGTTGCAAAAGGACACTCCAATGGAAAAACATTCATGTTTTACACCACTTTCAACATCATTTCAGTCATTTCAGTCATATCAGAGTGACAAATCAATCTACATATTCATATTCAATGGTCTTATCGTACACTTATACAACTATAACTGAGTACAACAAGCACTTTAAAAGATTAAACAGCATGAATAAAAAAAAGTCCTATTAAAGCACCGTGAAGCAAACAAATTCATATTTCAGCACCATGAAGAAAAAAAAAAAACCCAATCATATTTAAGCACCATGTAACTTGTAAACTAAAACTGATATACCTTTCAAGCCTTTCCTTTAAAACATCACATTTGCTCTAAAGGAAAAGAGTAAATTGTGTAATCTACTTTAGAAAATATAAAATCTAAAACTTAATCTTTTGAGCAATTGTTTCATATCATATATTCTGAGTATTTTGGAATTATTATAAAAAAAAAAAATGATAAAAACTATGACGCATCATAAATAGAACTCTTAACATAATTAACTCTTTCCTTCATACAGATAAATTTTGAAAACACTGTGGAAAAAATGGAATAAAAAATAATGTTCATGATGTTTTTTTCAAAACTGTCATCTGCAGAAATGTTATCAATGTGAAGGAAAAGGTCACTCAACTTTGGGATATTTATGAAGTACTGGAAAAATTCTTAAATACATAACATGTTACACTAAGCACATAATGTGACAATAAGAAAATAGTTTAAATACATAGCAAAATTTTGCCTTGACCTTTTACCACACAATGCCGCCTTTTAACACCCCTAGGAAAGAAGCCTTGTGAAAACATTGAGGGAAAAGGAGAAAATACTGGTAACCAGCATTTTCTCCTTTTCCCGCAATGTTTTCTACTCTATTACAGAGAAATCGCGCCATTTCAGCCATGAAATGCTGGTAACGCATTTTCTCCTTTTCCCACAATGTTTTCTACTCTATCATAGAGAAATCGCGCCATTTGAGCCATGAAATGCTGGTAACGCATTTTCTCCTTTTCCCACAACGTTTTCTACTCTTATCATCGGGAAATTGCACCATTTGAGTCACAATGTTTTCTACTCTATCATCGAGAAATTGCACCATTTGAGCCACAATGAAATTGTCGTCTGCAAGTGCTTTCCATTTGGACAAGGCTGAAATTTTGTCATCTGGTAAAGGATCAAGCAAACAATGTGGAAATAAGATAAAATCTTCAATATTAAGAAGTTTTACCCTGAGCACATTATGAAATGGAAAGAAAAAAACTAATTTATCATTTAATGTCATCATGTGATATTTAAGACAGTACATTTAAAAAAACATATTTTGAATACAGAAAATTTTATACCATGCATATTTTGAGGTAGAGAGAAAAAAAATGAAGGAAAACTGTCAAAACAAAACAAACATATAATACAACTGTATATACATTCTATGTTGTGGGTCATACATAGGAGAAAGGGTTGACAGGTACAGGTCCTCTATTTTATCAATAACTGAATGAATTTTCCAATAAGTGTCAAGAAAAGTAATCAGATAAGACATTCTTTTCAAGCACTTACAAGAAAACAATGCATTTTTAATCATCATATAGATTAAAGTAGCATATATAAATGTCCAACAATCATTGTTATCCTATATTGTTTCTTCACCTACACTGGTTCAGATTCAGTCCCTTTTTTGTCAAATTGTTAAAATGAGTTCATTACAGACAGAAATTTCTTCCCTCAAAGAAATTCTAAACAAGGAACAAAATAAAATAGAGAAACTTTTATTTCAAAATTTAAATGTATTTAGATGTTAGTAGATGGAAACGGGGGGTGCAATCCTTAAGGATCAGGGTTTTCCTTCAGGATCAGTGGTTTAATTCATTTTGGCGGGCTTTTTAAGGATTAGGAGTCATGTTGGCGGGGTTTTTGTAAGAAAACAATCTATTTATGGTGAATAAATAATCCTTAAGGATCAAGAGCCATTTTGGTATGTGTAAAAAGAGCGGTAAGAAGCAACAAAGAGTAAGGTTTTGTAACAGTGAAATAATAGCCTGTGGACTATTTATTTTACTATCACCACATGTCATGTAAGCAAAGAGGTGTATAATTCAAATTATCAGCTTCAGGTAATACAGTAAAATCTTGTATTGTCAGTATTTTTTCCCTTCTTTGAAGAATTTTTTTTTCAATACAGGGAGTCATTTACAACAAATGTAGAAGTAAAGTTTTTTTCTTTCTTTAATTAACAAACAATAAAACAGATTCAGTTTAATAAACATCATATAAGGTGATATTGTATCTTAATTAAAAACAGTCTAAGAAAATGACCTATCTAAAATATAAACTAGAAAAAGGAATGAAAGTTTAAGATCAAATCTATGTATCCATATGGATTGAACGTAGAGAATAATTACATTTTTATACAAAAGATAAACCTATACATCCATACAGACTTATCTTACACCTTATCAAAACAACACATGTTGTGAAAGATCAACCCGTACATCCATACAGACTAATCTTTCATTTTTAACAAACAGCACATATTTTAAAACTTTGAGAGAAAACGTCTGCACATAACTGTATTCATAATTGGAGCAAAAGAGTCTTAGTGTTTGATAAGGTAGAAAACATTGCGAGAAATTAATGATTTCTCACAGTGTTTTCTAAAGCCATCTGCTACAGATTAAATAAAATTAACAAATACATCACTTACATAAAAATATTATATTCATTATAAAATTGTACCCAAATGCAAGATCAACCTATACATCCATACAGAATGATCTTATTGGACATATATGCAAATATAACTGAATACAATACCTTTTGTATGGTCGTTAACCCTTTACCACACACTCCCGACTTTTAACACCCCTGTGAGCCAAGCATTTTGAAAACTTCGTGGGAAAAGGAGAAAATGCTGGTAACCAGCATTTGCTCCTTTTTCTTTAATCACATTTATCTTGTCGTCTGCAAATGCTTCCAATTTGGACAAGTCTAAAATTTTGTCGTTTGGTAAACAGTTAAGCACCATGTCATATTTTAAGCACCATGAAGAAAAATACAAAATCATGTTTAAGCACCATGA